>QRDG01000308.1:600115-692202 GCA_012064385.1 Puccinellia tenuiflora | reverse complement strand
ATTGGTGCGCTGCCAACGCCGCAATGAACTACGCCGGATCCAGGGGATCCGGATTGCGGCGGCTAGGGCTGCGGCGCCGCAACCACCCCCTCCGCCTCCTCCACCCCCGCTGGCCGACGACCGTCGTCCCATGACGGTGGAGGAGGCGGAGCAGCTCGTGCGCGACTAGCTCCCTCTGCCCGCCGACCGTAGCCTGCCGGACGGCTGGCTGGTCAACCTGGACAACGTCCCGGTTGCGCCGCCCCTCACCGGTTAGGCGAGGTTGGACTACATCCGGGCGATGTGGGACTCGGACGCCACCGGCGCAGTGACGGAGGAGGATCGTAGCCACGTGCCTCCTTTCAACGTGGAGTCACCCTACTGGGACGTCACCGTGCGATCCGAGCACGCCTGCTGCCTCCACAGCTTCGCCACCACCAGCCGCACTAACGACGAGCCGCCCAAGCCGGCTCCCGTGGAGTCGTCCGACGACGAGGAGGCACCGCCGCCTCTAAGCTGTGCCGGTCGTTAATATCGATAACGGCCAGACTGAGGGCTTTCAGGATTCTAGGCACGCAGTGGTTTCTCCACAAGCCGCGTCGGTCATTAATATCGACGTAGCCGGAGATTTCAACCCTCTTTGCCTAGAGGTGCATTGTGATGAGCAGCTCAGCCGGTAAGTGAGCAGTGGCTCGATCAGTGCACCGGGAAAGCCTCGGAGTCTGGTTTTAATCCATGGCAGGCAAGGACGGTGAGCTTGTCGCTGGCCTCATCGGCCATGGGTTGACACATAGCGATCGTTGCCCGAAACGACCACTTGACCAAGGGGTGATCCCAAAGCTCCTAGCTGAAAGAACATGTGCCAACCCCATTGGTTTTGATGTTGACAACAATACAATTAAGTGCTCTAATGTTGAATCTCAGTTGTGCAGGAATTCCAAAAGAATCAGTGCGAAAAGATGAGCAATGTGGTGTTTTCAGGGTTCACCGGAAGTACCGGCAAAGTCACCGGTACTACCGCTGGATACTTCCGGCGGGTACTTCCGGTGGCTGTTCCGTTTACAAGTTTTCGGTACTGGAATGGCCCCGGAAGTTGCACCGGAAGTAACGTCGGTACTTCCGCTAAACCGGAAGTACTGTCGTGATCAGCGGTACTACCGCTGGCTACTTCCGGAGCCACTTCCGGAACCAATACCGCTTATGAAAATGAGCTTCTGTATAGTTTCCGGAAGTAGCACCGGAAGTGCCACCGGTACTTCCGCCAAACCGGAAGTACCGGGCCTCCCAGCGGTACTTCCGCCACTGCGGGAATTGGACGACGCCGAAGAAGACCATTGACTGAAGGACCGGAAGTACCGGCCCTCCGGGCGGTACTTCCGGCGCTGCGGGATAAAGAGGCCTCCCAACGGCCAGAAGATGCCTCCAACGGCCAGTTTTTGTGAAGGAGTATAAAAGCTCCTTCACCTACCTTGGAATAGCTAGCTTGTTCATTTCTCTCACCTCCATTAATGCCCTAGCAAGCTCAAGCTCTAAAATTCGAAGATCTCCCAATCTCTCCACCCAAATCCATTGATTCTTGGAGGATTGTAGGAGAAGCCTCGGATCTACAACTCCACCGAGCAGTTTTTCATTTCCCCTTCATTCATTTGAAGGATCTCATTTCTAGGGTTAGCCTTGTGTTGACCTAGCTTGTTGTTCTTATCACTTGTTGTAATTGCTACAGATTGTTGATTTGGGAGCCCCCAATTAAGTTGTGGGTGTGTGCCCCAAGACCGTTGTAAAGGCTCCGGAATCCGCCTCGAAGGGCTCCGATAGTGGAAGGTGAACTAGGCCTTTGTGGCGAGGTTCATCGGAGAATAGGGTGAGGCCTTTGTGGCATTGAGTAGGCCTTTGTGGTGAGCTCACACCCCTCCAACGAGGCGTACTCCCTTAACAAGGAGGAACTCGGGAATACATCCTTGTCTCCGCGTGCTTCCATTTCGGTTATCTCTTTCCTCCCTTATCTCCCTATTGTGTTTCTTGCTTAGTTGTTTTTGTCCTTGTCATATAGATAAATTCACCGTAGTTGCATATCTAGAGAATTTATCTTTTTTGTCAAGCCTAAATTGAAAAAGAAATAAAAATTGGGTAGCACCTATTCACCCCCCCACCCTCTAGGTGCTCATACGATCCCCTTTCAATTGGTATCAGAGCCTTGTCTCTATATCTAGGCTTCATCGCCTAAGAGAGTATGAGTACCTCCGGTGATGATGCGGATCCTAAACCCGGGGTGACCATGGAGGATCTTGATAACTTGGAAACACGTCTTAGATCCACCATGGACACTCAAATGAAGGAATTGCGTGAGATGATCGCGCAACTCCTTCCTAAGGGAGTAGGACCCACACCACCACCGCTAGAGGTAAATTCTTCCGCCGCGCAAGCATCGGAGGTTGAGGGTAGTGATGGAACTAAAGAATCCCCATCTAAAAATGCTAGTGGGAAGGAGACGTATAGTGAGGTTCCTCACATATACTCCCCCGACCCACCTATCCCTCATCCTCATATAAACAATAGGGGTGACCCACCCAAGTTTAATCCATCTTGTTTTTCTAATTGGCAATTTCTTATGAGATCTTATATGAAGAGTGCTTCAATCGAGCTTTGGAGGATCATCGAGGTTGGCTTCAACGCACACGACCCCAACAACATGACAAGAAGAGAGGTTGTTGATTGTCAACTCAATGAATTGGCTCTCAACATGATCCAAACCGCCGTGGGGGAGAAGCACATGTCCCACATCGAGCTTGCCACCACCGCCAAAGAAGCTTGGGAGACTCTCTCCAATGAGTTCATCGGCAATGAGAGCATGAAGAGGAATAGGTTTGAGTCCTTGAGCAACCAAGCCGAGGGCTTTTTCATGTTAGAAGGTGAAGAGCATGAAGACATGTATCGAAGACTCAAGACCCTTGCCACTCAATTTCGGTCACTTGGGGCAACTCATGTGGATGATGCATGGATCAAGAGAAAGTATGTGAGTGCTCTATGGCCCTTTGAGTCATCCGACTTGAAGAGTCTCCAAGGGAGGCACAACTATCACCTTATGTCATCAATGGAAGTCATGCAAGAGATGTCCGCATTCAAAGTGGCCGCCAAGAACGCCGAAGATGCTCGTGCTAGAGCCATTGGAATGCACAAGAGTTCTCCCCTAGCTTTGAAGGCCAAGATGGTTGCACAAGACAGTGATGATGAAGAACAAGAAGATGTATCTCATTGGAATCCCAAGGAGCTTGAGGACACCCTCAAGGACTACTCGGCTCTCACTTTGTCTCACTCGCACAAGGATTTTTGGAAGAGTCCATCTAAGGCAAGAGAGTTTGTGAACAAGTCAAGTGGAAAGAAGGAGGGTGGCCAAAGGGTGCGTTCGTGCTACAATTGCCAAGATCGCTATCACTTCGTAGCCGAATGTCCCTTTGAAAACCGTGAACACCATGGAGGCAAACTTGTCCGTAAGGTTAAGCCCAAGATCCCCAACAAGAAGCCATTCTTCAAGAAGAATCCCACCAACAAGAAACCTCAACGGATGGTGTTGATTGCTCAAGAGGAATACTCATCCGGGGAAGAAGAAGAAGAAGAAGAAGAAGAAACCAAGAGTGAAGTGGCTGGGATTGCCATTGCATAAACTCCATCTCTCTTTGAATCCCCCAATGAAAATGTCTCAACCTCTTCTGCAAGATGTCTTATGGCCAAGGCAAATGAGGTATCATCTTCTTTAACTTCCAAAGCCATGAGTAATGTAGATGATCCTACTAGCCTTGAAGTTAAGGAGGAACTTGTTGCCTTGGATCACTTTATATCTAACATGCAAGGTGAAACCAAGAAGCATGTTGAGACTCTTATGAGTCAATATGATGATGCTCTTGAAATGCTAGAGGTAAAAGGTAAAATAGAAAGAGATGATGCCATGGAAATTGCTTCTCTAAAAGATAATCTTGAAGAAGAACATGAGCTTAGAGTTTCTCTTGAAGAACAACTAGAATCCATAGAAGAAACTAATAATGAAATTGTTGCTAAGCTCATTAAGGAACGTGATCATGCTAGAGCAAAATATAAAATTTGCAAGAAAGAAAAGGTCGAGCTTGGCGTTGGTCATTCTAGACTAACCGAGGAGTTAGAGAAGCTCTCTAAGGCTCACAAGGCTTTGGAGAGTGAGCTCTCCACCCTCAAAGAGTCGTATGAACAACTTCAAGCTCAACCATCTAAAATTGATGTGCCTAGCTCCTCTACTCCCATTACTTGTGATCATGCAAATATTATTGAGGAAAATGCTAGGTTGAAAGTTAACCTTGCTAATGCCATCTCCCGTGGTAAGAGACCGTTTGTCCCTTCCAAGGAGGGGAGAGGTGGTGTTGGTTTCGTTGAGGAGGAGAAGAAGGAGTCCTTCATGAAAGATGCTAGGGCACCCCCTAGTGCTCCTCAAGCTAAGAAGGCCAACATCCCTAGTGCCCCTCAAGCAAAAAGGGTCAACATTGCTAGTGGTAGTGCCACAAGGGGCAAAAATACTAGCGATGACTTTGCGGGAAAGACTAACCCCTATTACATTATCTTTGTTGATTATTATGGGGATGTCTATGCGAAATTCGTTGGTCCTAGAAATGTGCCTATTTACCGCTCTATTTGGGTTCCTAAGACCCTTGTTGCTAACAAAAGAGGACCCATTGAAAAATGGGGACCTAAATCAAAGCAATGATTCCTTGTAGGACTATGCTTCCGGCGGGTCAAAATGGGTGCTTGATAGTGGATGCACTAAACATATGATCGGAAGCAAAGAGATCATGACGGAGTTGAGAACAAGCATAAATGGAGGAACCGTCATATTTGGAGACCGATTAAAGTCTAAGGTAACGGGTTTGGGCAAGGTGGTAGTTGCTAAGGATGTCACCTTAGTAAATGTCATGCTTGTCGAAAGCCTTGGTTACAATTTACTTTCCGTCCATGCTCTTAATAAGATGGGTTTTGCCGTTTTTATTGATGTTGATGTTGTGGTCATCTTGTGGAGCAAGACTCTAAAGGTCGCTTTCGTTGGGTACGTCGAGGATGATTTGTTTGTGGTTGACTTTTAGGGGAAAACCACTACAAATTCGATGTGCCTATTCGGAAAGGCCGACAAGGGTTGGTTGTGGCATCGCCGCCTAGCCCATGTCAACATGAGAACTTTGCAAAGTCTCCACAAGGGTGGCCACATACTCGGACTAAAAGAAGATGTCTCTTTTGCCAAGGACCATGTTTGTAGGGCATGTGTTGAAGGCAAGATGCATGATTCTCCTCACCCTAGCAAGACAATCATTTCATCCAAGAGGATCTTGGAGCTTCTCCATGTTGATCTTTTTGGTGCCGTGCCCGAAGCAAGTCTTGGTGGGAAGAAATATTGCTTGGTGATTGTCGATGATTATTCAAGATTCACTTGGGTTTATTTCTTCAAGTTGAAGAGTGAGACCCAACAAACCTTCATCGACTTCTCCACCGAAATGCAACGACAACACAATGTCCCCATATTGGCTATTAGGAGTGATAATGGCTCTGAGTTCAAGAACTACACTCTCAATGAGTTTCTTAGTGAAGAGGGTATTCGTCATCAATATTCCGCCGCATATACCCCTCAACAAAATGGTGTAGCCGAGAGGAAGAACCGGACTCTTATGGATATGGCAAGGTCCATGCTTGCAGAGTTTAAGACTCCGTTAAGTTTTTGGGCGGAGGCTATATCCACGGCATGTCACTCATCCAACCAGCTCTACTTCCGCAAAGGTTTGAACAAGACTCCGTATGAGATCCTCACCGGCAACAAGCCTAACATCTCCTACTTCCGTGTCTTCGGTTGTAAGTGTTTCTATTTGATCAAAGGTTGTCGCCTTACTAAATTCGCATCTAAATCTCTAGAGGGTATTTTTGTTGGCTACGGTGGCGAATCCCACACTTATAGAATCTATGATAAAGCTTCACGGCGCATCATAGAATCTTGTAGTGTGGTGTTCGAAGAAAATGACGGCTCCCAAGTGGCGCAATTTCATGTTTCCGATGTAGATGATGTAATACCTCAAGAAGCCATAAGAAGAATGGGTGTGGGATTCTTCCGCCCCATTGAGGAACCCCTTGTGGTGGATCGAGAAGGACAATGCTCTACTCATGTGGAGCCTTCATCTACCCAAGAAACCGTTGCCCAAGAAGAGCAAGTTGCACCAACCCAAGAACAAGTTGAAGACCCTCAACCCGTTGATCAAGTTGCTATGCAAGATTCAAACTCTCCATCTCATGACGCTAGCCAAGATCAAGACCTTGCTCAACCATCTTCTTCAAATGTTGAAGCCGAGCCCATTGATGATCAAGGTCAACCTTCCGGTCAAGACGGGGACTCAAATGATCAAGATGATCAAGTGATACCTCCAAGATGCAATGAGGATATTGAAGCCCGTCGTCAAGCTCGAGTTGCAAGAACCATGGAACGTCGTGAACATTTCCTTGACAAGGTTATTGGTGATGTGAGAAGCAAGGTGTCCACCCGGAGGCAATTGGCAAATTTTAGTGATCATCAAGCTCACATTGCCATGTTTGAGCCAAAGAAGGTTGCCGAAGCTCTTGAAGATCCGGATTGGTTGCTAGCAATGCATGAAGAGCTCAACAATTTCGAACGCAACAAAGTTTGGAAGCTAGTTGAGAAGCCAAAGGAGTGCCGCAATGTTATAGGCACGAAGTGGATTTTCAAGAACAAGCAAGATGAGCATGGCATGGTGGTGAGGAACAAGGCTCGTTTGGTGGCTCAAGGGTACTCTCAAGTTGAAGGCATTGATTTTGGAGAGACCTATGCTCCCGTGGCTCGCCTTGAGTCCATCCGTATCCTCCTTGCTTATGCTTCTTGCTATAACTTCAAATTGCAACAAATGGATGTTAAAAGTGCTTTTCTTAATGGTCCTTTGAAAGAGTTGGTATTCGTTAAGCAACCCCCGGGGTTTGAGGACCTCAACTTCCCTAACCATGTCTACAAGCTCGATAAGGCGCTCTATGGACTTAAGCAAGCACCACGTGCGTGGTATGAGCACCTTAGAGAGTTATTGTTAGACCGTGGGTTTGAAGTTGGGCAAATCGATCCCACTCTTTTTACTAAGAGGGTTAAAGGGGAGCTTTTCGTATACCAACTATATGTTGATGATATTATCTTTGGCTCATCTAACAAAGCTTTTAATGATGAATTTGCTAAGCTTATGACCGATAGGTTTGAGATGTCTATGATGGGCGAGTTGAAGTTCTTAATTGAATTTGAGATCAAGCAATTGAGAGGAGGGACTTTTATTAGCCAAGCAAAGTATGTCCAAGACATGCTCAAGAGGTTCAATATGGTGGATGCTAAGGAGAAGAAGACTCCTATGGATACCAAGTGCCATCTACAACTTAACCCAAAGGGTATAGATGTGGATCAAAAGCTCTACCGCTCCATGATAGGTTCGTTGCTTTACCTTTGTGCATCTAGACCCGATATTGTGTTGAGTGTAGGTGTGTGTGCAAGGTATCAAGCGGCTCCTAAAGAAAGCCACATGTTGGCGGTCAAGAGAATCCTACGATATTTAATTCATACCCCAAGGTTTGGTTTGTGGTATCCAAGGGATTCATCTTTCACTCTTCGGGGTTTCACGGATTCGGATTGGGCCGGTGATCAAGATGATAGGAAATCAACTTCCGGGGCTTGCCAATTTCTTGGTGGGTCTTTGGTGAGTTGGTCTTCTAAGAAGCAAAATTGCATTTCCCTCTCCACACTACAAGAAATATGCTGACTGGTGACCCTCAATTTTGGTCACTAAAAGGTCACAAAGTTCCATTCATGACCCCTCTATGACCAAAAACCGATGGTCACATACCGAGCGACTAAAACGGTCGATCATGACCTTTCCATTGAAATGGTCATAATTGTCTATGACCAAATTAGAGGGTCATAACATTTATGACCAATCATTTTGGTCATTGGCTGTCTGACCAGTCCACGTCAGATCCTACGTGGCCAATCCTACGTGGCAAAATTGTGACGAAATTAAAAGGTCACAGATCTGAATCAGCCCAATCCACAATGGTCATCCACATGGGCCAAGCCCAACAGGCTAAGACCAACATTTCAGCCACTTTATTTGATGGGCCGTGGCATTTTAACAACATATTCCATTCTACTGAATTTGGCCTTTTCAGGTCCATTTCTTTTTTTATTTCGGAAATTTGGTTTATACTAATTTCAAAAGAAAATCCAATACTTGGGCTGATGCCTTTTTTCAGCCCAATTATTTCGTGAAAAATGTTTTTATCATTCAAAGTGTTTGGGCCCAGTGACATACATCTAGCACTATTTCAAATCATATCAGGGAAACACCAGGTCGAATTCAAATCATCCATCATGTCACATCACATAACACATCTCACAGGTTCACATAACATGAGAAATCATCTCAATAATACAACATTTCCTTACTCAAGAATATAATACATGAACAGAGGTAATACACACTAAGACATCAATGACTTCATTGCTCTCTCTGATGTGATATGATCCAGCTTCGACAACTTGCCATCCTACAAAAATATTATATTGCACAAGAATGGATCAAGAGGAAGGAATCAGAAAAACAGGCTCTAATCAACAAGCATACAATTGTAAAGATCAGTATTAGATGGAGATAAGTATTACCTTTAATTCATCACATGATAAGGAATGCATCAAATTCTTATATAAGAAAACTGTACCAGAACTCGGAAGTGTTATTTGAACCTCTTTTTGGCTATGTAACAGTCTGCTAGTCCTACAATTGACATTTTTCCCATTCATTCCTTCATTAGTTTTAGCAATCAAAGTTGAGATGTAATTTTCTTCACTAGTTCTGGGTTTTACACATGAATGGCAATGTAACGGGTAACTATGTAACGCGGAAGTTCACTAGTTCCGCGTATCACACTTGAGATGTAAAACATTATAACAGTGTCGCATACTCAGATAATGCATTTAGCAAAGAAGACAACTACATTCAATTTAAAATAGGTCTATTTTCACCACACAAGCAGTTTGGACATTTGCATTGAACATTTGAACTACATACAATCTCTTCGACCAAAATAAAGAGCAAACCAAGAAGCTTCGGGCATCTTCACAAAATAAAAATATAGAGCAGAAAGTCGCAACCTTATTACCTTCAGGCTGGTGGCACATCAGATCAACAGACTGTCGTAACCTGCATATACAACAACCTTGTATCATCCAGTGAATGAGAACAAAGGGACAATGACAGCATGGAAAACATATACCAATTGGTAAAATGGGAACAAAGATGGATCTGGGTGGAAGGTAGATACTTGCCTTCGGTGCGAGCCCGTGGGGCAACGGGGTCATTGGTAGCGAGGCAGCGGGGGTTCTTCGCCTCCGTCGCGTCCACCTTGGTCACCTTCGGGGAGGAGAACTGGTCCGCATCATCATTCACGCTGGCCATTGCAGGTACTCTTCAATGTAGAAGTCCACCATGCGCTCCACAGCCAGCAACGGTGAGGAAGACCTAGCCGGAGAGGATCTGGTCAAGAAGTACACATGAGAAACCTGGGGGTCAATAATAACAGTATGCACCTAGCACAATTAGAAAAGCTCATGATGTAATGAAAATAAGAACTTGGAACCTGGGATACAAATTGATCTTAAAAATGAATATTGTAAATCTCCATGTTTAACAGCAAGAATATGAGAATAACCTAGTTGCTAATTTAATAGTTGACAATGCTTATGTGAAGTTAGTGCTAATTATGGTGTAAATCTCAACAAATATCATCTAAAATTCAGTTAAGCTGTTTAATCAATAAGCACCTACAAGCATCAATTGCATTTTTCAAGCATGTTAGTACAATGCAGACCGAGAGATGCATGTCAATCTCATGCATGACATGCAATGTCTCAACTTTAGGAAAGCATTTCTGGAAGTAAATATCACCTAAATGTAACTTATATAGTGCAAGTAAATATCACCTGATAAGGTCTATATGCTCAATAGGCAGGGCTGGACTAAATCAACACAAACAAATTGAACTTTTTAATTCAAGCAATAATTATCAAACGCATGCATCAATAGTTCAACTTGTGATGAGGACTTGAGTCAACGCCATATATTGGAATTGGCAGTAATTTATGTTTCATAGAGTTTATATATACATTGTCCATTAGTTGATGAGGATTGATGCAATGCATGGTGGCTTGGCAACCATAGTCCAACAAATGCCAGTAATTCCATCATATCACTGGTTTGATGGAATGCATCTGACTGGTTTGTTTTAGTAGTTCAGGCACAGAAGTGTAAACCCACACAAATTCTAGCAAATCCATCATATCAAGGACTATGTTTTATCAGGTTCATATGTATGGCCTCACATAATTCGTATACTGATCACTACTGGAGTTCCCAACTCAATTGACTTACAGAATCCGCAGCGAGCATAGCCAATTACTCATGTAGATGTACTAACCTCGTGGCTGACAGAGATGGTGGTTACGACGTCGAGTAAGCTGGTCCCAACCATAGAGAAAGATCGACAACAGATCCATGCGAGGCTCCAACTCCTGCCCGTCCGGTCCACCCTCCAATCTGTGGGTATCTGCAAGAAGATAAAGAGGGAGATTGAGCGAGTCAATCCGAGAGAGAGAGGGAGAGGGGAGAGAGAGGGGAGAGGGGGAGCAGTGACGCCGGCAGCAGCATGCGAGGTGGACGACGGCCTCCGACGCTCGAGTCGGCGCCGTTGCTGTCCTGAAGGCCGGCGTGTAGCGCCGCCATCGCAAACCCTAGGCAGGCCACGCGCGTGCCGCGGCGGCCAGCTCGACGGAACGACGCGCATTGAAGCGCGCACGCACATGCCGGCGAGCAGGCCTCTTCTGCAAAAAATGAGTTTTTTTGTGAAGCACATACCAAAAATATGTTGCAAAATGGGAGCACTACATTTTTAAAATTATTAGACCACATTTTATGTACAAATAACCAAATATCTGCCTCTCAAAAGGTTTCAATCCACCTCTTTTGAAAAAGACAAAATTCGGCTGATTCAGTGAAAGCGGGTCAAATTTGAACTACAGGTGCCTCGTAGTTTTCTCGTGGATTTTCATAAAAATTAGTTTTAGATACAAAACTAGCTATTTCATCAGAGATACACCAAGAGTTTGGCAAGGTTCAACCCCTAGCTACGAACGGTCAAGTCCGTCGTTTAGACCGTATTTTGAAACAGGTAGAAAGAATTCAAAAAAATTCAAAAAAATGGAAAACCTTCTCATTGAGTCATTAAATGTGACCTAGTTACCAGAAAAAAATATAAACTAGGAATACGATAATTAACTTGAAAAAGTGTTCACAGAAATGAGCTATCATGAACGAAGATTCATGGCTTTTAGGGCAAATGACCAATGTTATGGCCACATTCATTGCATAGTTTCTTCAAATGACCTCATATTGCGCACAAACGTGCATCTTGAAACCACGAACAATGTTGCCGAAGAAAGTTTTTATTTCCCTTGCATAAAAATAAATTTTTTCATTTTCGGAGTGCAAAAAATGAGTTTTTTTGTGAAGCACATACCAAAAATATGTTGCAAAATGGGAGCACTACATTTTTTAAAATTATTAGACCACATTTTATGTACAAATAACCAAATATCTGCCTCTTAAAAGGTTTCAATCCACCTCTTTTGAAAAAGACAAAATTCTGCCGATTCAGATGAAAGCGGGTCAAATTTGAACTACAGGTGCCTCGTAGTTTTCTAGTAGATTTTCATAAAAATTAATTTTAGATACAAAAGTAGCTATTTCATCAGAGATACACCAAGAGTTTTCCAAGGTTCAACCCCTAGCTACGAACGGTCATGACCGTCGTTTTGACCGTATTTTGAAACAGGCATAAAGAATTCAAAAAAATTCAAAAAAATGGAAAACCTTCTCATTGAGTCATTACATGTGACCTAGTTAACAGAAAAAAATATAAACTTGGAATATGACAATTAACTTGAAAAAGTGTTCACAGAAATGAGCTATCATGAACGAAGATTCATGGCTTTTAGGGCAAATAACCAATGTTATGGCCACATTCATTGCATAGTTTCTTCAAATGACCTCATATTGCGCACAAACGTGCATCTTGAAACCATGAACAATGTTGCCGAAGAAAGTTTTTATTTCCCTTGCATAAAAATAATTTTTTTTCATTTTCGGAGTGCAAAAAATGAGTTTTTTTAAGCACATACCAAAAATATGTTGCAAAATGGGAGCACTACATTTTTAAAAATTATTAGACCACATTTTATGTACAAATAACCAAATATCTGCCTCTCAAAAGGTTTCAATCCACCTCTTTTGAAAAAGACAAAATTCTGCCGATTTAGATGAAAGCCGGTCAAATTTGAACTACAGGTGCCTCGTAGTTTTCTAGTGGATTTTCATGAAAATTAGTTTTAGATACAAAAGTAGCTATTTCATCAGAGATACACCAAGAGTTTGCCAAGGTTCAACCCCTAGCTACGAACGGTCATGTCCGCCGTTTTGACCGTATTTTGAAACAGGCATAAAGAATTCAAAAAAAATTCAAAAAAATGTAAAACCTTCTCATTGAGTCATTACATGTGACCTAGTTACCAGAAAAAAATATAAACTTGGAATACGGCAAATATCTTGAAAAAGTGTTCTCAGAAATGAGCTACCATGGACGAAGATTCATGACTTTCACGCCAAATGACGAATGTTATGATGACATTCATGGCATAGTTTGTTTGAATATGTCAATATTATGTACAAGCGTGCATCTTGGAATGGAGAACAATGTTGCCGAAGAAAGTTTTTATTTCATTACACAAAAAAATCATTTCTCATTTTCTGAGCGCCGAAAATGGGTTGTTTTGTGAAGCAACTACCAAAACTATGTTGCAAATTTGAGCCACACCAATTTCTAAAAACATTATACCACATTTTATGTTAAAATAACCAAATGGTTGTGTGTCAAGAGGTTTCCGCCCACCTATCATAAATAATACAAATTTCAGCCGATTCGGAAGTTTTATTGAAAACGTGTTCCCAGAAACTTGCTATCATGAACAAACATTCATAACTTTCAAGACTAACAAGGAGTGTTTTAGCCACATTCATGACATAGTTTGTCGAAATGTGCCCGAATTTGGCACATGTGTGCATTGTGGCATGGCAAACAATGCTGCCGACCAGCGATTTCGACATGTTTCAAAAAAAAATCCGCTTTTCATTTTTTTTAAGTGCTAATAGCCCGACTTTTTGTGAACCGGCTACCGAGAGTGTCGTCCAAAATGGAACCGGTACAATTTTTTCACATAGTAGACATCATTTTATGTTCAATCACCAAATAGTATTCATTTCTGATCTCCCCACCATTTTCCGGTCAATTAAACGATTTCCTTCCGATTCAGCTAGAAATGGCTAAAATTTGAACTCCAAGTGCTATATATCTTGCCCGTTATTTTTTAGGAATTTCATTTCTAGATTCACAACTAGCCATTTCATCAGAGATACACAAAAATCTTTGCATGATTCAATCACTACACACGAATGGTCACGGCCGAGACTTCGACTAGATTTTCAAACGAGCATACAAAATTAAAAAAATTAAAATAATGGAAAATCTTCACGTAGCGTCATGATATGTGACCTACTTACCATAAAAAAAATATAAACTTGCAATTCAGAAGGTCATGTCTGCCGTTTTAACTGTGTTTTGCGAACATAAGAAGAAAAAAATGTTGATCATGCATTCGAGATAATTAAAATGAGATAATTAAGAAGTTGTGCATATCTTCGAGATGAATCAAATTAATTTTTGTATCGTCTCAATCCGAGATCATATGCAAAAAATACAGTGAAATTTCATTTTTAAACTTTAAAAAAATGAAGTTTCTCCTTTTATTTATCTGAATTTGAACTATATAGAAAGCCCACAATTTCCCACAAGTTGTGCATATCGAAATGAGAAGTTTGCCAACATGGATGTCATGCATCTCTTTTAGATGAACCAAATTTATTTTTGGATCATCTCGATCAGAGGTCAAATGAAAAATTGATGGTAAAATTTCATTCTAGACTTGCCGGAAAAAATTGAATTCCCTATATTTTTGTGGACTCAAACTTGTGTGAAGGCCATTTTCCCAGTGATATCCACGTTCCTATGGTCTATGGGCCGTCGGCCCACTCAGCCCTGCGAAAAAAAGTTCAAATAAAACAAAGTGGTGGAGAAAAGGAGGCTGCGTCCAACCGAGGCCCAGGCCCAGCAGCGGACTCTAATGTTTAATAAGCTTGCTTTTGGTACTGGAACATCAAATGGTTGTTGGTCTGTTGGTTCGGACCGCACTGCAGACCGAGAGATCTCAGGTTCGAGCCTCGGCCTCGACTTTTTTGTGTATCTCAAACGGTTGGATGGATGTGGGTCCCGTCCGTCAGCACTGGCTGGCTGCGTGGTAAGCTGGTTAGTGGGTCCAACGTGTCAGTTTGCTCTGGCCACGTGTCAGGTCGATGTAAGTCCCGCATGACAGTTTGGTGGGGCCCACATGTCATCTTGGTGGTGGGTCCCATGTGTCAGGTTGGTGCTGGGTCCGAACTTGACAGATGGACATGACACGTAGGCGTGAAACTGCTGAGGTGTGCAATACTTGGAGATGACACATAGGCAAAACTGCTGACGTGGTCGTCTAGTCATTTCAAGGCATACAATTACCGAGCATGACCATTTAAATTGGTCGTAATCGAATAAAAATTGGGAAGTAAATCGGTGTTGTTTGCTTATGACCATTTCGTGGATAGAAACTATGACTTTTCTGACTAAAATGGTCATTATGTTTTCGGGTTTGGACCCTCCCAAACAACTTACGACTAATTGGTTTGAAATGGTCATAAATTTATGACCAATTTTGGTAAGGTCACTATCAGAAGGTCATAAGTTGACATATTTCTTGTAGTGCCACCGCCGAAGCCGAGTATGTTGCCGCCGCAAGTGCATGCACTCAATTGTTATGGATGAGGCAAACTTTGAAGGAGTACGGTGTCACTTGTGACAAAGTGCCTCTTTTGTGTGACAATGAGAGTGCTATCAAGATCGCCTACAACCCGGTGCAACATTCAAGAACCAAGCACATTGAGATTCGTCATCATTTCATTCGAGATCATGTTGCCCGTGGAGACATTGAGCTTGCTTATGTGCCAACCAAGGACCAACTTGCCGATATATTCACGAAGCCACTTGATGAAGCAAGATTCACTTATTTGAGGAATGAACTAAATATCGTGGATTCGAGGAGCTTGACTTGACCATCTTGCATACACACCTATAGGTCAATTCTCTATTTGGGTTTAGGTGTAGGCATGGACATAGGGGGAGTGTTGTCCTAACTATTGGGCTCTCCCTCTCCCCATTATGCCTAGATTAATGCATTCATTGTTCTACTCTATATTCAATTCATGAATTATGAGCTTAAATGATGAGTTTTGAGTGAGAACCCAAGATACATCTTCGCGGTGTCTCACTCTTCATACTCATATATGGTGGCCTAGGCCACCGACCTCCTCGGTGGGGAGTTGCCTCTTATTTGGTGTTTATTTGGTGTTTCTAGACCTATATGTGTCACTATGTGTGTGCGATGGAAAAACACTCATGTTTGGCTTTTCGTCGTCGCATCTTGCAAACATGAGTGTAGTACCATACTATGACAGCTTGAGCTCTCATCCTAAGCCCCATCTCTTCCCTAAAAGCCATTCCATTTCTAAAACTTTAAATTCCCTCTAAAACAAAATATCTAGTTTTTCTGTCTGGGGCGGAACTACCGGCCGGATTACCGGTACTTCCGGTCGCGCGGAAATTTCAGCGGTTTTTCCGTCTGAAAATCCCGCGCGGGCGGAAGTACCGGCCCGATCGCCGGTACTTCCGGTGCGGCGGGTTGAAGCGACTTAAGAGGTCGGGCCAGGGGGAAGGAACCCTAACTCCTTCTTCTTCCCCCGCGCCCAGCTCTCTTCTCTCTCTTCCTCCAAGCCACCAGCCACCCAAGGGCTCCCGTGCAGCCCCTCCGGTGACCCTCCGTCAGATCTGGTCCGAGGGAAACGTTCCCCTCGTCATCCTCCTCCATGGCATCCGGTATTTGTCCTCTCTCACGCTCATTCTATGCTTCATTAATTGAATCTAGATGTGATGTAGGACAAGCCCTAGATGCACGATTGCTTAAGTTCAATCTCGTTTGGAGTATGATTTGGACCGGTACTAGATGTTGTTAGTTGTCTAGAGTAGGTATTTCATGTAAATCTTGGAGGAATCCCAAGTACCTAGTGAAACCCTAGCTCCTCACCACTCTTGGGCCCTTGTGTTTGGGTGTGATGTGAGGTGTCACCGGGGTTTCCCTCGGTACTATTGATGTTCTCAAGATTCACATGGCCTAACTACTCTTGATAACTACGTTGTTTTATTGTGAATTTATTGTCTCTTCTAGTTCCCTCCCTACCTTTGTGCTTAACTCTTAGGTTGCTCCTCCTCAGCTTCCTCCCGCAAGAAACAGCGCACGGTTGAAGAGGACATTGAAGAAGAGTCTGAAGTGATGCCGCAAACCAAGTCAACCCGGCAGATCAATCTTGAGAAGAAGAAAGCTGCAGCCGGCACTAGTGGGACAGCCAAAAAGTCTGTGGTAAGGAAGCCCAAAACTGTGTCCTTTGCCAAGATGCCGGAAAAGGAGTATCGTGAGTACCGGGAGAAGAACCCATATCTTTCTCCCCGTCAACCCAATGTTGAGGATCCCCGGTTTTTCACAAATGAGCAAGAGACCGTCTACAATCAGATTTACTCAAGGCAAAGGAATGCGGTGGTTCTCCAACATCGCCTCAATATCCCTCACATGACTTCCCCCAAGTATCAAGACTACTTTGCCGAAGCTTATAGCATGTGTGAAGAATTTGGACTGCTCAAGATCATGACTCAGCACCAAGACTACAATGAAGAGCTGATTTCACAGTTTTATGCCACCGTCCATGTTGGGAATGAGAGCAATCCAAGCTGCACTGGATGATCAAGGATGAACATGTGGAGTGTCGGTGGTCAGATTTCTGTGCTGTGATGGAGTACCCTCGTGTACAAGGCTCAAATGGGTGGACAGTGCATCATGCAGGCCGAGCTAGTGGAAGGGAGGTCCTCCTTCCCATCACTATGGAAGGTGGTACTCCGGGTCAGTCTGAGGATCTTCTACCCACCTATGAGATCATGTTCCGCATCTTTAGGGAGACACTTACACCACGGGTAGGTAACTGGGATCAAGTTCATGGTTACCTCATTGATTTGCTTCTTCAGTGCCACTTGAGGAAGGGGACCGGAGAAAAACTTGATGTGATGAATGTGATATTTGAAGAAATGTGGTTTGCTATTATTGACAAGAGAGTTCCCATCTATGCTCCCTACATCATGAAGCTTATTGTTGGTAAGTGGGCCTATACTCACAATCATGAGCGCCTTGACCTTTCGGAGTCCGTGATTGCCCATCTTGAGAAGAAGCTCCGCAAGAAGAATCACATCCTTCCTAAGGACCGCACTATTTCCAAGGGCACGAAAGCTTATGGTGCTCCCGTTGAGGAACCGGGATGGTTTCAGAAGATCAAGCTAAAGATCCGTGAGTCTTTTTGTTTGGTGGATGACCGCATGTATGATGCTCATGTGCAAGAGAAGAAGAACCGTCACCGCCAAAAGCAGATTATGCGCAAGCTTGAGATACCGGTTTCTGAGGGCTCTGAGGAAGATCTCACCGACAAGGAGACTTGGACTGCTCGTGGTCGTGTTGCTTGGTCCGATGAAGATGAGGATGAGGAGGATGAGGAGTGATCTCTCTTGGGACGCATAG
The DNA here is from genome assembly GCA_012064385.1 of Puccinellia tenuiflora. Taxonomy (NCBI): domain Eukaryota; kingdom Viridiplantae; phylum Streptophyta; class Magnoliopsida; order Poales; family Poaceae; genus Puccinellia; species Puccinellia tenuiflora. The sequence goes on along the minus strand of QRDG01000308.1, from coordinate 674,312 downwards.
TTTCGCTCCTCCCTTTTTGGTGTCTTGACGCCAAAGGGGGAGAAGTGTGTTAGCTTAGTCTTAGTGTGCGGGATTTGTATGGGTTGGGACACGAATTTGCCATTTTCAGATTTGCTTTTCCTTTATCGTGTCCCAAAGTTGAACTTTTTAGTTGTATTGCACTTTAAATCTCCTTGCATGATGTGAGCGTGCAATCGTTGTGGAACCTATTATCATTTGCTAGCTATCTATCTTGCTATATATGTTGCTAGCTATCTATCTTGTCTATCATGATATCCTTTTGTTTGATATGTGCAAGGTTTCCAAAAGATAGGGGGAGCTCCTTTAGGGGGAGCCCGTTTATCTTTTGGAAATCATCTCTGCAAATTGATTGTATTGTCGTCAACACCAAAAAGGGGGAGATTGAAAGAACATGTGCCAACCCCATTGGTTTTGATGTTGACAACAATACAATTAAGTGCTCTAATGTTGAATCTCAGTTGTGCAGGAATTCCAAAAGAATCGGTGCGAAAAGATGAGCAATGTGGTGTTTTCAGGGTTCACCGGAAGTACCGGTAAAGTCACCGGTACTACCGCTGGATACTTCCGGCGGTACTTCCGGTGGCTGTTCCGTTTACAAGTTTTCGGTACTGGAATGACCCCGGAAGTTGCACCGGAAGTAACACCGGTACTTCCGCTAAACCGGAAGTACCGGCGTGATCAGCGGTACTACCGCTGGATACTTCCGGAGCCACTTCCGGAACCAATACCGCTTATGAAAATGAGCTTCGGTATAGTTTCCGGAAGTGCCACCGGTACTTCCGCCAAACCAGAAGTACCGGGCCTCCCAGCGGTACTTCCGCCCCTGCGGGAACTGCACGACGCCGAAGAAGACCATTGACTGAAGGACCGGAAGTACCGGCCCTCCGGGCGGTACTTCCGGCGCTGCGGGATAAAGAGGCCTCCCAACGGCCAGAAGATGCCTCCAACAGCCAGTTTTTGAGAAGGAGTATAAAAGCTCCTTCACCTACCTTGGAATAGTTAGCTTGTTCATTTCTCTCACCTCCATTAATGCCCTAGCAAGCTCAAGCTCCAAAATTCGAAGATCTCCCAATCCCTCCACCCAAATCCATTGATTCTTGGAGGATTGAAGGAGAAGCCTCGGATCTACAACTCCACCGAGCAGTTTTTCATTTCCCCTTCATTCATTTGAAGGATCTCATTTCTAGGGTTAGCCTTGTGTTGACCTAGCTTGTTGTTCTTATCACTTGTTGTAATTGCTACAGATTGTTGATTTGGGAGCCCCCAATTAAGTTGTGGGTGTGTGCCCCAAGACCGTTGTAAAGGCTCCGGAATCCGCCTCGAAGGGCTCCGATAGTGGAAGGTGAACTAGGCCTTTGTGGCGAGGTTCATCGGAGAATAGGGTGAGGCCTTTGTGGCGTTGAGTAGGCCTTTGTGGCGAGCTCACACCCCTCCAACGAGACGTACTCCCTTAACAAGGAGGAACTCGGGAATACATCCTTGTCTCCGCGTGCTTCCATTTCGGTTATCTCTTTCCTCCCTTATCTCCCTATTGTGTTTCTTGCTTAGTTGTTTTTGTCCTTGTCATATAGATAAATTCACCGTAGTTGCATATCTAGAGAATTTATCTTTTGTGTCAAGCCTAAATTGAAAAAGAAATAAAAATTGGGTAGCACCTATTCACCCCCCCCCCCTCTAGGTGCTCATACGATCCCCTTTCACTAGCCGGCAGGGGTTACGGTTAGGGCTTAGATCGCATGTTTCCAATTTTATATTTGAAATTGTATCGAAGTTTTTATTTGAATCGTATCAAATTGTATCGAAGTTTGTATTTGAATCGAAAATTGTATCGAAAATTTTATATTTCAACGAAAAACTGTGTTTGGTGTCGGGCCGTTTAGGGGGTACCGGTGTGGGAGGCGCAAAAAAACGCCGGACATGTGTCCGGCACCCCGCAATTGGGCCTCCAAACGGGTGGTGCCGGACATAATTTAGGCACCCCCGGTGGAAATGCTCTTAGAGTCTTCATCGGGGTGCCTAATTTATGTCCGGCACACCTAAGATTTGTCCGTTTTGGAGATGCCGGACATTTGTCCGGCATATGTTTTGTTGCCTCCAACACCGGTACCCTCAAACGGTAGGATCCAAATAAATTTCTCAATATGTAGATAGAAGTTGATTCAATAAAATAGAAAGTAAAACTAAACTACTTCAGTTCTACTCCAAGATTCCAGTAGTAGAGCACGGTGATGGACGGAGTACAGCTAAAAGTATGGCGATTTACTGATGCACTGCTCGAGCTACTTCGTGCATATGTCGATGGCGGAAGAGACCGACGCAAGCTCACCCCCCAACATATGCATTGATGTAGCTGCTCCTCGTAGATGCATATATTGATGGTCAAGGAGACCGGCGACAAGCTCAATGGTGGTCGGACATCGCCGTGTGAGAGGAAGGGGAGAGGGGTGGTGGAGCGTGTGAGAGACGGGAGGACAGGTGGTGACATTTTAAAGCCGACCGAAGGAGCGGGGCTGAGTGCGCCATTACTCCAACGACATGCATGACCGCCACGTGGTCTCTGCGGCGCTGCGGTGAGGCGACACTTTACTGCGACGTCCACCTCGTAGATCGTCGTGCCACTTTGACCAGCAACTGAATCGACACGCCGACTGCTTCGGTGTTGCGCTGCCTGCATACGCCGCTTAGGGAAGTGGCGCCATTTAACGCGAGCATATCGGTCTCCTACACGGCATCATTAAGCCAGGAAAGAAACCGTTCTGGGATGATGACGGGCGGGTTCTGCCTGTCAGAGACGCGGTGCAGACGCTGTCCGGCACCGCCGAGCCGTGCCCCCAAAAGTTGGAGGCCCGCTCAACGGTGTCGGTCAGGATTTAGGCCGAAGAAAGCTTTGAAGGGTGCTGTGTGACCGATTTTCGTATTTGGTAGGTTGGGGGTTTTTTAGAGACTCCCGGTGAAAATGCTCTCAGACTTCAACCCTTGAGGCTTGAGGTATCGTACGTGTGCATGCACTTGGAAGATGCACTGCACGCCGGCAGAGAGAGGCCGGTGCAGTGCCTGGCCGCCCGGCCAGCTATGTACCACGGCGTACATGCTAACATGCCTGAGCGAGGCATATGCATGCAGTACGTATACTGTGCGGCCGGCCGGTTGCTTAGCTTAACCGATGTGCTCAGCAGGTACTGTACTGTACCAAAACGTATACCAATACCAAGTGAATGCGAATCCATTTTTTCGATAAAAAGTATATACGTAGTATATTAATATCGTGAGCATGCGAATCCATGGCCGTTTCTGTCTGCGAAACTTGAGGGAATATTAATTAGCAGTCTGTTGGGTACCCTGTTGATGTCAATGAGCAGATGATTAAGCAAGCAAAGCGTACGATTGTTGCCAAATATAGCGCGTCCGTCCATGCCTCCCCGCGCATAACCAGTCGCTAACACCGATCAATGCAAATTAAGGAGCTAGCCGATTGACGTGTACGTAGACGCAAAAGCAAAGCAAAGCAAAGTTTCTCCCGTCGGAATCCCCTGAGCTCGACGCGTTCTTCTCTTCTGATCGGTTCACGTACTGAGGAGGGTACTAGCTAGCGCGCGTCGGAATATACATCAGTTCATCGTCGACGTTGACGCCGTGACGGGGCCTCACGGGCGTGTGCAGGGGATCCGGCCGGGAAGACGCGGGGCCAGGGCTTGCGTGGGGGAAAGAAGAAGGCTTTGCTTGCGCCGCGGATCAGCTTCGCCGCGTGCCGGCGACCAAGCGGGAGAGACCGGTCCGACGGCGGGGCCGCCGTGCCACGCGGAGCGCGTCACCTCGCCGGCGCCGCTGTCGCGTGTTGTTCCGTGCATGAGATGGGTGAGTGGGTGCGGACGTGGGAGCTGACCTGTCAGGACGGAGGACGTCCGTCGCTGTGCAGTTGATGCGGCCGGCCCCGGGACCCGCCAGGTCCAGTTGACACGTAACGTAACGTCCCGGTGACCTGTCGGGGGGCATGCAGCCAGCCAATGTGTCGATCGGCCATGCAAACACGCGGTCAACCGATCTCGGCTCGTGATTCTTCGGACAAGTTTTCCACGGTTTCAACCCTTTTTGTTTTTGTTTTTGCGATGATGTTTCAAATTTGAACTGATCAAACTTCATATCCATTTATAAACGGAGATATGTTGACGTAAAGAAATCAATTTTAGTGTGACCCACAAGTTAAATCGATATTTGTTTCGATAATGTGTGCGTGCGTGGGTGGGTGCGGGGGGAGATAATCCCTGTCGTTTATCGGAAATTCACATTGTCTCCCAACGTCACATGTCTTTGTTGGTATTTAAAAATAGTAAAATATTTATAAAAATCTGAAAACAATTGGAGACAAACATATACTAAGAATTGAAAATAATTGGAAACAAACATAGACAAAATCTGAAAACAATTGGAGAAATTTACATCCATTTTTTCAGATTTTTTTGAAATGTTCTACTATTTATTTATAATAGGGAGCATGTGAGCTCGGGAAAAAAAAGTCTCTCCCGACGTTTATTTACTATATTATTATTCTAGCATCTAAAAGGATCGGGAGGTGGCAGATTCGACATATCCTAACCATCTAACCACAAGATCGAACGATTTGGACCTTGCACCCATGTTTAAGGGTAAAACTGTCGGTCACGGACGACCAATCCAATCCCGTCAACTATTCCAGCCAATTATCATGAAATCATCTCAATGAAAATAAATTTTACTCATCCATCCAACGAAAGTCATCTAATCAACTAGTTTCTTAACAAACCGGAGATCTACACGCCATCAACCCCTTCCCACGCTGCCTACACGCCCTGCCCTACACGCCTGCCACACTGCTCGGGCCACCACCGAAATGCCCGACGCACCCGCCAACAACGCCACCTCACTATCTGCGCTAAGGGCACCACATTGCACGCCGCCGTACTTCGTAGGTTGCCGTCACCGCACTGCCCACACCGTCTTGCGGTCATACTCCTAGGCTCGCTCGACCGGCGTCCTTCTCCTCCAAGGCTTTAAGGTATTTGTATTGCTTACAATGGATGGTGCACATGAATTGCGGAAAAATTGCTTGTTTTAGATTGTGAACATATGCTTTCATCTAAACATTGTGAACTATAGTTTCATGGTCTTCATGATAGATTTTTGTTCATTATGATTTGAAGATCAACGTGCTTTAAACATCTCATGTTGAAATTTGATTGGCACTAACAAATACGTCTATGCGTCGCCACACTCTGTAATTTCTTGTTTCCATTAACACGCTGCAAATATGAGAACTTGGAGCAACTGGATCTGCATATAACCGCATGACAAGGATTTTATGACGCGATACAACAGGTCAGTTATGCATGAGGAAGGTGACAATGATTGGCTATACAATCATTTGACTAACATGCGAGATATGAGATCCGTCGAAGAACCGCAAAATGTTTCCAACCTGATTCTTCTGAGATCCATGCAATTGGTGGGAAAGAGAGCTTCCTAGCGAAAAGTGATATTATGAGAAACAACAACAACCCGATTCTTCTAAGCAGAACTGAAAACATGAAAAAGGAACAATATCATTAATGAAAGATGGGCAGAAAGACATACCAAAGTTGGTACGGGAACATAAGTCACCCTTTATAACCTCATGTTGCATATCGGTCATACAAACACAACCATCCAAAAATAACCAAATATGTATTGTCCCCCCCCCCCCCCCTAGAATATAGAATATTAATGTTTGTATCATTTAGTTCTAGTCATGTTAAATAGGTGCATTCACCATCTCATATGGAACTTTTATGCATATACATGTGACACAAACTGTGATGAAGACTCTGATACTATACGGATTTTTTAGCCAAATGAACAAGGTGTGGTGACACAAACAATGATGAAGACTGCAATCATACATGGATTTTTTTTAGCCAATTGAACTAATTTTTGGATTTCAAGGTAAAATGTAATAATTAGTTTACTTTTTTCATAAAGAATGGATGTATAAAATTGTTATCAGTATCCAAAAAGTTAAGTTGATTCAACATTTTTTTGCTCATATATAACTTGGACACCATACAAGAGGGACAAACAATGAATGTTGATGACAGGGAGTGTGTGATTTTTAATGGTCAAAGTAACCTGTAACACTCATTAGATTTCATATGATGGTCCCATATCAAAGGCATGATATCAGTGCACCAGAACATAATGCAAAACAGGTGCTTAGGGAAACACATCAAACATAAAGCCGTGGAGACCGTTTTTCTAGAGTGGGTAGGCAATGCCACCAGCACCCTGTCTTTTTTATGGGCAACTATTGCGATGTTTGGAGGATTTTTGTACCCTCCTTAAGCCGCGCGATTTCTAGTGTACAAAAACGATAATATTCATTGAGGCGTTCAGGCACGCGATTAGAACAATACAACAACATACTTTTGTAGGTACGACAAACCTATTTATTGTGATCCTAGATTAATATATCGAACTCCGTACACATAATTTAAACATAGTAACAATAGCTCTAGCTTCAAACAATATTAGTCAGATAACACTTTGCCTTCATCAGGATGTTCACACAAGACTGTAGACTGGTAACAGGTCCTTCTTCGAGACTATGGGGGGCAACAGATTCCTGGCGGTGCCCATGGGCTCTGGTTACTCCAGCAGCTAAGGGAGTTTTATGTTACATTTTGTAGTCACCTTCTTATTCAAGATAATTATCAACTACTGTACATTCTCAATCAGAGTATTTCTGTAAATTGCACTGATTGTAATAATAATTTTCCTGAGGTTTATACCATTTCGTGTCGCTTGGCATATGTGTCACAACGAGCGTCCACTACACTGCTTTCTGCTCTTTGTGCTCTTCCTTCTATTCGATCAAGACTAGGTGCGCGCATAGGCTTGTATTTTCCATCATAGATGTGTTGCTACAGTCCCTAGCAGTTTTGTTGCCGGAGCAGGTTGCATCTAATTAAAGTGGCATTGGCAATTTGTTTGGCTGGTGAGTCCTTCCTTCAATTTCTACTTACGGTTATTGATGATGCGTACGTGAATTTTCAATGATCTTTAATATTTAAACCTAACAATGACCGTTTTCTAAAGAAGTTATCTAGAGTAGGGGGGCAATGGCCCCCCTATAGTCGTAGATAACCTCCATGAGGGGACCGAACCACATGATCTTCGAAAGTGAGCTTGTTGCGACCAAATCATTGAGCAAACACCTAATAAACCACCATGCATGAAAACTACCTCCAAGAAGGAAACAATGAAACCAATCATTTTAACTTGGTCACAAAACGAGTTCGAAGGAGAACCCATCCTATCTCAATTGTAATAGCATTTTGAAACACTTACCATATGAAAATATGAATTTTCAATGGGATTCCGCTTTGAAATCCATTTCTTATTAGCGCCAGAAATATTTATTTCCGGAAATTCATAAACACATTACGTATTAAATCCCCCAAACAATGGGTATGTCATTGAGGTTAAGTTTATCAAACTCCAGTAGTATTTCATTCCACTAAGTTAATAGTTCATGATGCAACTGACGAAGAAAAGGAAGACTGATATCTCTCTTGGTAAACTTTTGAAAAGTACAAATCTTGCATTTGAAATATATCAAACAAAACATGGAATCTGTCACATAAAGGAGGTTTTGTCTTTCCAAAATCTGGCCACATATCTGTTAATAGGTAGCAACTTGCTACGAGGAAAATGAACTTACTTAACATTCATGAAGGCTTTCCACGGGGGTGAATCATTGAATCTAAGAATAACTGAAACAACAATACGTTCTATTATGTAAGTTTTTTTGTTATGACAATATCTTTCCAAAGACCAAATTGAGTGTCAAGTTTCAACAACCACTTAACCAAAAGGTTGATGTTTTGTTTACTTAAGTCCTTGATCCCCAGACCACCCTCCTTTTTTGATCTACAAAGCACCCTATGATACCTTTTCTTGCCTCGCTGATTTCTTCCAGAAGTACCTTATTCTATGTTTATCCATTTTTTATGAAAAATATATTTAATAGGGCCATATACATGGAAAACTCGCAGGTGAGCCCGAGCTCACCTGCACCCTTTTTTTTCGCAAAATTCAAAAAATAGTAAAACTTTTCGAAAAATTCTAAAAAAAATTGGGTGCATATGTATACAAGTTCTTCACATCCGTGCAAATTTTTAGAATAAAATGACATTCTATGCGCTCTGTGCAAAAAAGACAAAATAAGACATTGAAAACATGTGTATTCACATGTTGTCAGAAAAAGACAAACTGAGTTGTCAGAAAAAAATTTGAATACACATGTTTTCAATGTCTTATTTTGTCTTTTTTGCACAGAGCGCATAGAATGTCATTTTATTCTAAAAATTTGCACGTATGTGAAGAACTTGTATACATATGCACCCCATTTTTTTCAGAATTTTTCGAAAAGTTTTACTATTTTTTGAATTTCGCGAAAATAAAGGGTGCAGATGCACCCGGGTGCTATTCGTCCGCACTCTACATGGAAGTTTTACTATTTTTTGAATTTCGCGAATATCCATGTGATAGTGTGGTCACATGCCTCGGCGCCGCGCGCTGCGTGCTCACGAACGTGCGGCCGCTCCTGCCAGGCTGCCAGGCCTCAGGTCCAACGCCGAGGCCCGAGGCCAATGGGTTTGGACGTGGCCGAGGCCGGAAGGGTCAACAGGCCGCTGTTGCGCGACCCCGCCCAGGTTGCAGACTTCGCCGTGTATCGCGTTGAACTTCGGCCGAGTTTCGGCGGCCTACTCCGCTTCGTTATCCGGCATTTTCTTCTTTTTATTATTCCATTCCATACTCCTACGGTAGAGAATTGTTTTACCACAACTGTATAATACGCTTACTATGCATGTGTAAAATTTGATAAAGAAACATGATTTACGGGCTCATCTTATTATGGCATGTGTACATCGGCCATGATTATGAAAACACATATCCATGATTTTGCTTTCGGTATCTTCGAGAGTGCCTCTCTAGAATGCAAGTCATGCCGAAAAAGATGCATTCACGATAGACGCCGCTGAAAATTACTGCGCTATATACAGTATACGCTGGCAAAGCATTGTGTAGCAAGCTAGATATATTTACAGGTGCACAGGTTTGCTACAGCATAATGTTCCTTCGCGTCCTAGCTAGCTTTTACAGTTTTCTATTTCATCAGAACAAAATTCACCATTTCTGTGTGTAGAGAGAGAGCCAAAGGTCAAAAGAAAACAGAGCTGCAGGGACTGTTCCCCATCCTTATGATTTGAACAGGAGCTCAACCCAGATTTCCAAATGCGCACTCCATAACTAATCACTCCAACCTTACAGATGCACGCTCCGATTCATTCAGCCATGGAGATTTCATGATTAGAGACCCAGAAAACGTGAGAAGCGATCGGCAAGGTTGGCAATGACAAACCCAGAGAATACCTGCAAAGGCACAAGTAGACAGAGTCAAACAAAATAGCAGATGCAGGCAAGAATGATCTGGTACAGATAGAGGTTCACCGAACATAGGGGTTCAAACAAAGGAGTTTGAACTATAGCTTTTGACATAACCTCAAATAAGGAGATGCAGGGCATCAGTTACCTGGAGAGAACCAATAATATAGACTGCTGAATAATGTCGACCATGGATGACCATGTCAGCAACCATTGCTAGTGGAATTGTGAGTGACATGCCTAAGGTGGCCACCAAGGGATTTGTCCAAACAACGGAAAGAGCCCTGCACAGAAGTTCAGTTGTCAAAGCACAGCAGTTATGCAATACTAGAAAAACAACGTTAACCTTCTTTTAATGCGTACCAGAAATAGTCTGATAGCACACTCCCAATAAGTCCATTTGCCAGCACCACTTCATCCACTTTAGCTGAGTGGGGCATCGTGAACTTCGGCTCAATGCCTAGTGCAGTTAATGGCCAGACTGAAAAGATAGAAACACCTTAGCATATTCGTATATTCAGGCCAAGAATCAACAATAGATACATGCAGACTATATGTGGTTGACCCAAACTACAGAAGAACCTCAGACACAAAAGCTAGTTGCCAATCAATTAGACCAGAGTACCAACTATAAATACATGCAAATTATACTTGGTTGAACCAAACTACTGAAGAACCTCGACACAAAGGCTATTTGCTGATCAACTAGACCAGAATATGAAATAAAATAATCACATGCACAGCGTACAAATAAAATAATCACATGCACAGCATACAGAACATTTTGGATCGTCAATAAGCAAATACAGCTCATTTGCCAACAGATGTTCCCATTTTATACATGCTATTTATACCATGAATATTTGAAATTAGAATGTTAATGAGCAATCAAATTTGCATAATGGGAAATCTTACCAACCCACCAAAGAAGACAAAGACTGAAAAGTCCGAGAAAGCCAAACAGTTTTTGGACATCAACCTTTTCTGATCCTTCCCCTCCAGCAAATTTTTTGAGAAGCACTGGAATGATGCTGATACAGTTAGGCATTGAACTGAAAACGATTGACTACAAACTGAACAGAGAAGTGCAACAACCAACCAGTGAATAGACCATATGACACAGCTGACAGAAGACCAAACATATCACCTAGAAGGGTCCTCTGTGTGGCCCTGTTGTAAAGCTTAAGAATTAGAGGGTTGGCAGAGTGATGAGTTCTGTATGGAAGTTACAAGCTTATTTAAAAATCTCATCAATTTTCCCATGACATAAGAATGCAAGATGTTTTTAGTTTCTTATTTTCAAGAAAAATAATTGATTGCAGCGACCATCTTATTACAAAGCAAGCAACTACACAACTTCATAAGCACAATAAATTAAGTACAGGTCACTTGGCAGTTGGCACCAACTCAACAGTTGAGAAGCTTAATCGACAGGGTAAACCCACTCACCCTGAATTGCTTACTTCTGATTCATCAGTTGCCCAGGTCTGGCCCATAGTAGTCATTGCTACACCAGCCATGCTAACGAAAACAGCAATAACTTTGGCAGCATTTATAGAATCTTGGCCAAGGAGCACGCCAATGAAAAGTGTAAAGAGTCCCGAAGTTGAAGATAGTACAGTAGTACTGGCAACACTTGTTCTTGCAAGTGCTGCATTTGATAAATACTGCATTCATTAAGCATAAGAGAAGATGAGTAACTGTATCGATCCAGATACTGTCTGTATAAATGATATCAAACTATTCAATGGATCATAAAGAGCAGGCAGATAATTGGAAAGTTACCTCTGTGACAAACCAAATGGGACAAAGATACAGCCCGTAAATTGCAATCTCCTTAACAGAAAGTTGCTGCTCCTTCAAAACATCATCGTCAAATTCACCAATTCCACAAATAAGTGGCCTTGCCTCTTCTAGTACAGGAAGGTTGACGTCAGTAAAATCTATCACCACGGTTTTCTGCGATTCCATTTCCAGCATCTTCTGAAATTCACCATTCTTCAGAGGAGCGCTACCGCCAAAGGAAGATTTGCTCGCGACTTTTGATGCTTTGCTGCTTCCAGAATGCCTTCTCAACAATTTGTATATGAAATCCTTTAGAAATGCCAAAGGAATGTAAATGACCATAAGGGAGGCCCCCAAGTAAGTGATTGCGAATGGTTGCTTGTAGTTAGTGAATATCTCCTGCACACACAAGTTCAATTCAGACAATGAAGTTAAAATGTAATTCATTCTACAGCATATATTTATTGGAAGGGACAAAAAAAAATCTAAGAGTAAAAAGCATATGTTCTTCACATGAACTAGCAGGGTCCATGTGAAGCTCTTCCTCAAATGCAACTGATTCCTTGTTTCTTGGAGACTATAATTTTAAAAACTGGACAAGTCATATAAAGGAAACATACAGATTGCCAAAAGTAAAAAAGTAAGGTTCGTCATCTAGTATACAATCATGAATTAGGTGAGCAAGAATATCACAACCACCTAGAATCAGCCAGGTACTTATTGGTGATGCAAACTGTCGCAACTAACTGATGAGTGATGACAGGTGCACATCCATAGCAACTTTTTTTATTTTTCAAAATCAGTATGCAACAACACAGTTCCACCCACACATATGCAAATTTCCACTCTGTGGCAAGACCACGAAATTGGGACGGAACAAAGAAAAGAGCAATACGGTCAAACTCTAAATGCTTCCCTACTGAAATCAGACGAAGAGCAGTATGGTTTCCCCTGACCAATTTTCAGCTACAGACAAGCCTACGCGTGATATTAAACAAATCAGACGCGGAGCAAATGGCATACAAAAACCCTACTGAAATCAACAGATTATACCGGCTGATAAGCAGGCGCACCATCCCAAGCCGAGATCCAGGTCTCGAATAAACAACAAATAAACAAAAGGAACAACCCAAGCATGCGAAGAAGAAGAGGAGGAGTAAAAAAAGCTGTGTCTGCACATACCTGCGTGACCTCAGCGGAGGTGACCCATATCAGCACGACGGCGACGATGAGGACGAGCCCAGCCCGGTACTTGAGAGTAGAACCCATATCCCCGCGACTCGATCGGCCTCCCAACGATCCTCCCCTTGGTCCACTCTCTGTTGCTGCGCTGAGTGCGGGAGGTGGAAGGCGAGCAATTTAACCGCGCGGAGTGGGCGGGCTCAGCACCTGCGCGGCGGCCACATGCTTGCGGTGGACTCGGTGGGTGAGCTCCGCGGCCTGGCTCGCCCCATCGCCCGCCCCGCTTCGCTCCCCCACGGAAAGAGAGCGGGCGGGGAGGAGGAGGAACGGTTTTGGGGAGGGGCGGAGGCGGTGGTGGGTGGGGTTGAAGTGAAGCCGGGGTGACCTACCAGCGGAAGTTTCTATTCTGGTCTTAACGCCGAGGAGGAGACGAGGCGACGCTGGCTGCTCGGGTGGGCTCGTGCTGCCCGGCACGGCGAGTTTTCCGGGGGATTCGACGGACTGAGGTGGTGGCCGCGCCGCTCGCGTGCGTGCGCGGGAGGGGTATTTGCCGTGGCCGCGGAGAGGCGGGGGGTGGCGGTGGTGGTGTCGGTCGGGATACGGACGGACGGTGTTGCTGTCCGGGCGGATGCGGCCGGGGCCTGATCGGTACTGAACTCTGCAGTCTCTGCTGATCGGGACGGTTTCCGGTATCGGCCGGAGTGGTGCGCGCGTGCGAGCAGCGTACGGTGCCGGCCCGTGTGAGGTGGCTTGGGGTGGAAGCTGTGTCACGCGTTGGGAATTGTGGGGAGGGGGGAGAGTCGCGTTGAGTGGCACGGTACCGGACGTCATGGCCACGGTGCTGGCTGAAAAGGGATGGGTTAGGCTACGTTAACAGTATAATAACATGGTCAGAGGTGTTGGTCAACTTAATGTCAAAGAAAAGAAATAGGGGTTGGTCAACTAGCAATTAATTCGTTGGCAGAGTGGATTATTATATAAGAAGAAATTAGGCACCTGAGAATTTCTTAAGTCTAAATCACCTCAGAAAAAGTATAACTGCAGATAAAAAAATACAAATAGAACAAATTGCACTTTTCTGGTAAAAAAGTGCAACTCATGCACATTTTTGTGGGTGACTGAGACATAAGAAAAAAAATCAGGCGACTGAGGTATCAAGCTAATGGCATCAATGTCTATCTTCCACCACCGAGATACGGGACGGATGTTGAGGAAAAGGGAAAAACTAAAATTGAAGTCAAATCGGGCGCATTATTGGGCGGGACAAAGTTTGCTAAGTATACTATCTTTCTTATCTTCTCAATTCCGTGGACCATGACGTGCCCTCTACAGCATCAGCTGCGTGCGCCCTATAGCCTGTGGCTTGAACAGTTGAACGAGACGGTTTTCTCACTACTACTCTGCTACTTTTACAGCTCAGTGGACCAACGTCTGCTTCGTCAAAGCATTCGACGGCAACGTGACCTCTCCGGTGCTCTCCAAATGGATGCCCACCTCATGCCCGGTTTGTTCTGTTCAGTACTCCGTATATAACTGCATGCAAACCGATTCGGCTACGATGGACTTGTCACTACCATTACATATTTACATAAACATATCATGTGGCCAGTACATGCCGATCGAGCATAAATGAGAAGATATGCAGTTATATCGCCCAAGGCCACGTCCTTTTCTCCGATTATGAAGCGTGAACAACTGCATGGTCCAGAGGCATAGGGAGTGTAGGAATAGTCGACTAGGAGAAGAGAAGTTCACTGAGATGCTGGTATGAACTGTGAGGAAGTTTGGTAGACCTAGGAGCACACTTTGCGCGTGCAGACAAGAAGGAAATGCACGCGGATATACAGTTCAGCTTTGGGTGAGGTCTCGGGAATAATTTGATTTTTGCAAGCAAAACTACGTTGCAGACCCAGATCAGCAAGAGAATGGCACTGACAAGTTCGGGCCCTGTTCCGGTACGCATTTGTCCAGAAAAGTACGAATCCTTGGTAAGCGCACTTAACTTAGCACAGCGGTTACTGCACGCAGGCACGCCGGCCGGCCAGCGAAGCTCGGGTGGAAAGCGGGACGCGTAGCGTCTAGCGTGCGCCTGTTTGTTCCTTCCGGTTTCAGAAAAGGGTCGCCGTTCCATCGCTCACGTCTCCCAGCCCAGGATAGATATTCTTCCAAGTTCCCAAGCTAATGGAAAATGTGTTGCCTTTTTGTTTTCATTCAGTGGAGCTGTAGTCGCCACTTGCCTTATCTTCAGTAGTATCCACTGTACTCTCGAAAAAAGTAGTGCCCACTGTCCAACTACCCGTAGCCATAGGAATCGATCGTATCTGATCCTAGAACCTTTTCGTTTCCGTTACAGGTAAAACAGATGTATAAGAACCCGCACGTTGCTCTCTCTTCCAGTCTCCTGGCGAAACCACCTCGTTCCTTTCACGGCGAAAACGATGCCAATTTTGACAGGCGCCGCTCATCGAGAACACCACAGGGCTACTTACTGCTGTTGCGGTTCTTCTACATATTTCTGGGATGCAACGTTCCTACATTGATCAGTTTATCACTGACTGGCACACCACAGGACGCGACTGGCCTGAAACTTGCAAAAAAAAAAAAACAGTCGACATTACCTACTAACACTTCATCGAGAACACAAGACGCTGTCGAGCTTATTCTGTACAAATGTCTGTCTAGATGCCCTGTTTGCTTAACTGCAAAATGTACAGTTGAAAGAAAACCAATAACAGAGCAAAAAGGGCTAGGAAAGAAAAGGCAAAAGAATATCTCATCTAATCAGCTATATCTTTTCATTTCATATGTGAAGTACAGGCAAGAACAAATCAAATCGAGAAAGACCAAGGCAGACTGATCTACAAATATCAATAAGAGAACCCTAGCTTCATCACTAGAAATGACATTCGATTACTCAAAGGAACACATCAAAAATTAGGTTCCCTTTTGTCTCACTTCTACATATTCCACTCTTCCCTTGTGCAAATCGGTCTTACCTCCAGTAAGATTGGTCAGACCATCACCACAAATGGTGTGAAAGAATGAAGTTCTTTCAGTTCAACGAAAATCCACCACAATACATCCATCATCAGGATAACACGATAATCCAACACATACATGCGGCCATCTTCCTTTTGGGTGGCTGGCTGTTGAAAAATCGCCAAAAAAAAGGGCCTCTAAGATAGTCTACAGGTCAATGAGATCACAAAAGTTGATCATCTGCCTTGGTGGCTATGATATGAAAACGCCACAATTTTTTCTCTGGGCGAAACTATGTTGTATCGGATGATGGCTGTATTTCCTGGTGGTGCGGAATAAGGCCCTCAATATTTGTTCAAAATCATTCAGACTGCAGCTGCTCTTTCACAAGCTTTATAGTAAAGCGTCTTCTGCACATAGAAGAGCATATAAGCCTGGGAAGTCCTGACAGTATGCTCGTCAACTCTGGTTACCCATGCATCGTCGCATCTGTACCACTGATTGTTTAACCTGAGATATGTCACGTAGTGGCCAGCGTCCAGCTTACCACTATGCGTGATCACCGCAAATATTTCAAATTCTGAAGACAATTCCGAAGCTGCTTCTGAATCAATGGCTTCTGATGGAAATATACGGTTCCCATATCTACTTCTGAGAATCGAGGATGACAGATAAGGTGCCATGTCAAGAGAAAAGGGGAACTGCAAAGAGTGATCAACCTTCCTTGACATCTTCTTAACTGATGAATGCTCAAATCTCTTGATGTGAAAGCAGGAAACTAGTGGAAGCCTCCGAATGGACATTTGCTTAAGGGACTCTTGCCTCTCCTTGCAACGTTCACAGAAGAACTTCTGGTCAGCATCTAGCCTCTCAGCCCTGGTAAACCGCTCCAAACATCTCATGAGTGTTGATACCTTGGAATTCATGCCAGCTAAGTTCCTCTCTCCATTACGCACTTTTGGGTTAGCAGCACCGAGAGAAATGTTACATCCAGCATCCAAGTCTAAAGAGAAGTCCATGCAAGGTTCAAAAGTTGTGGATGAGAACCCACAATTCGTGCATATGACATCTGATCTCAGGATACCAGAAAACACCCGGTGTGCAATGCAACAGTCTCCATGGCCTATTATGAGCAGAAAAAGAAATAGAAATCAAGGTTAGAACCAAGGACATTAACAGAGTATATTTGTTAAGACAAATTGCAGTTCAGCATATAAGAGCAAGACTGGAAAAGTACATGACGACTGTTCACGATAAATCATAGTCCAGCATATCAAAAGCCAGACAAGTAAAGTAAATCACCACAAAAAAACGAGATAAGTACAGGAAGATGATTTTTTTTCCCACTTCTCTTGCTTGGCGGTCCTCCAAAGAATAGTCGGACAGACAAGTAAGAACAACATAAAGGACGGTTCTGAATGCATTGAACAGAAAGGATATTCCCAATCATGGTATTCACTGTATACACAATATGTGAATATCCTGCGAGTAATTTTGCAAAAATTGGCTGTTTAGTTCACAAATGAACTTACTGCAATACATGCAAGTCTTTAGTTCAAGTAGTAGAAAGAGAGAAGCTAACTACCTTGTTCATGAGATTTGTGCTGATCATCCTTTATATTTTCATGAATATGGTCAAGGATGGAGATAAAAAATTCATGTGCATCCTGTTGCTCGTAGCTTGCAAGGTTTGTTGCATGCTGCCACCAGCTAACAATTCATAACGATAATAATCAGAAGAAAATCAAGAACTTTGATTCATAAACCAGAAGAAACAAGTAATACACCATATGCTCTGTGCAAGTCCATGCTCAGCAAACAATAAGAGCGGCAAAAATACTTCATATAGTTCAAACTCTAGAAATATGAAGTGCGGTTTGAACATTATTGCGTAAGATGTCTGGTCTGTACTATTTCTCAGTATGATGAAAATAGTTTTAAAATAGCCATAGGAGATAGCACAACACGTTGTAATGAGCAAAGGCATAAACAGTTTGTCCCAAGTAAAATAAGAATTTTTGATACGCCACAGACAACTAGCAATAACTTATGTAGATACTACAGTTGCTGTGCATAGCAACATGAAGTAGCAAGACATACTGCCATAGCACAAAACTGAACTTAGTTATGCAATAAATGACTCAAATATACCCTTAACAGAGGAAAATTCAACACAATTCAACAATAGAGCAAATGCTTCTGCTACTTTCAGATAGACCCTTATTCAAAAAAACTTTCAGATAGACCTGTCAAACAGGTGACTTGAGAGAGATAATGGATGCTCATGAACTTTGTCACTTGATCAATAATCGCAGTCCAATGGAGGTTCAAGTAGGCATGCCACAAGTACTTACAGAATCAAATAAAACATAAGAAATTGACTATATATGCTCTATATACGAGGGGATCTCCTCAAACAGGACATATACATGCAAACGTGCAACCATTTTCCCTCCATAGCAGCACACACCAAGCAGATCCTGCCCCTTTTAGTGACATATATTTGTTCACATCATTCATCTCATGTCAAGTACACTTGCAATCTGCATAATCTAACTTCAAACAGTTCCATGGCATAGCATAGAAACGATACACAATCATTTTCAGGAGAGAATATACAATCTAGTGTCTCAAACAAGACCCACTGCCCATATTACAGTACTTCACACAGCCATTTAACTAACGGCTAACTTCCTTAATACGCAACGAACCCAACATAAAAAAAAGCACGTTGCTAAAATCACACCGCGACTTCAACCAATGCAAAAAAGAGTGCGAGATCCGGACCTATACAGGAACTTGGCGGGGCTGTAAGGCGTGCGCTCCCCAGAGAAGGTGGCCGAGTAGATCTCGTCGAGATCGCACGCGAGGCACGCGGCCTTGGCCTCAGCATCGGTGGCACGATGCCTCATGGGCGTGCGGCGCGGGCAGAGGAAGCGGTTGTGCCGATCGCCAAGGAAGTAGTTCCGGAGCGGCGGCGCGTGGAGGAACGCCTGCAGCACGCAGTTCATGAAGCAGGTGTTGCCGAGGTTGTTAAGCCCGCGCAGCCCCGCCGGTTCGGCGGCGGACGCGGAAGTGGTGGGATCGGCCGCGGAGCTCACGAGCGCGGATTCGGCCGGATCTGGCGCCCACGCGCGGTAGTCGACGCGTCGGCGCTTGCGGGGAGCGGGGGAGATGGAGGCGGAGGTGGATGGGGGGTGGAGCGCGGTGGACTGGGCCAGGACGACGGCGTGGTCGAAGTCCGGGTCGTAGACCTGGTCCCCGCAGGCGGCGCAGAAGAGCTCGGCGCGGTCGACGTCGACGGCGATCTGGTGGCCCGGGGAGGAGGCGGAGGCGGCGTGGGACGCGGCGTGGGAGGGGCAGAAGACGGACGCGCAGGAGAGGCATGCGTAGAGGCGGGATGGGGGCGGGGCGGAGGACGGGCAGGGCGAGCAGCGGGGCACCTCGCGCGCGTCGCGGCGGATCTCGGGGCGGCCGAGCGGGCGGACACGGAGGCAGCGGCGGAGGAAGCGGAGCGGGCGCGAGGTAAGGCGGTGCGCGGCGAGGTGCGGGCAGGGCGGCGGCGCGGATGGGGTGGTCATCGGAGAGGGAGGAGGCGGCTATGGATGGGCGGCTGAGACAGTGGGGACAGTGGCAGCAGGCGGCGCGGGGTGACGTACTGAGGTGGGGGTGGTGATGTCGGGACGATGGCGGCGGTGGAGATGGGTGGTATGGGTCATGGAGTCAGAGCCATGGGTCGGGACCCGGGACCGGGAGAGGCGGTTCTCGTTCACTGCGAGATCACGATCTGACCGGCAGATTAGGTTCTCAGCTTGGGAAAATTTTGTTTTTGCCACACTATTTTTACTCATTTTGTTTTTTCACTTGAAAATTTGACATTTTGTTTTTGCCTTTTTAAGGGGCAAAACCAAAACCAGAACAGCAAGAGTAGTGATAAAAGCAAAACAAAATTTCACCATTTTTATTTCGGTTTTGCCCCATGAAGAACAAAAATGATGTGTTAGCACCAATGAAAAAAATAGCGCGCTATATCGCCGCTATTAGCACGATATAGCGTTTTGAGAATTGTCTCGCTATAAAAATCGTGTACGCTATAACGAAAATAGCACGCTATAACGCGATATAGCACGCTAATAGCATATTTTAGGCCGGCGCTATATTTCTGTAGCGCGCTATTTTTTTCATTGGTTAGCACGACTCGAAGGACAAAAGCAAAATGTCAAATTTAGAGTGGTAAAAGCAAAATGGGCAAAAATTAGTGTGGCAAAAACAAAATTTTCCCATGTAGCTTAGCTTAGTCTAGCAGCACGGACACGTCACTGAACCATGTTACAACTTCTCTGGTGGCGACTCCTTCGGACCCGTTGATCTGGCCGACACAAAAAAAAAACAGTCACAGTCGTAACTGTCAAAGCTTCCTTCCGACCTGATTTCTATTCGTCGTCTCAAAGCGCGCCTTCAAACTTGGGGTCGGGGGCGTCGGACAACGACCGACAATGCCTCTGACAAACAGGTCCCGCATACCATAGACATGAGCGATGTGAGGCAGGCGGTGCAGCGATGCAGCTAGGCGCAGTGCTGCTTGTGGAAGGGAGACAATAGCTAGTCAAACGACGTGATGGTCTCTAAGGTGGGCGGCTCAGTGAAATCGTCCTGTCGTCACAACGCCGTAGAGTCCATGCGGCGGTCATGCATACCATTGTCGCGCCTACCTTCGCTCGTCCGACCGGCTTTAAAATGACACTCATCAGCCCTCCCATCTCCCACACAGTTTACTACCACCCTTGTTCCCTCCAACGCACACAGATCCATGGGTCGGGAGAGGCGGTTTTCACTACGAGATCACAATCTGACCGGATTAGGTTCTCCCGAATGTATTAGCTCAGTGTAGCAGCACGGGCACGTCACTGAGCTACTAAGAGCAAGTACAATAAGGCCATGTAAGGGGCTATAACAATTTGAATAATATATTGTTACTTAGTTGGATGAGAGAGAAGAGGGTGAGAGAAAAAAGCGGGCTCTCATGTAAGAGTCAGCTGCAGCACGTGCTACTAGGCACTTTCTGAGAGTGAAGATAGATGATGTCATAATAAAGTAACATATTTTTGTAACTAACTATTATGCATGTTACCTATATGGTTAGCTATACATGACATGTCAACTTCCTATAGTAAGTTGTTGGCTCTACAAACTTGTTATGAAGAATGTTATCCTAAGACTAGTGATAAGTGAGAGTTATCAATCTACTTCCTTTGTTCGGTTATCCAATGCTGGAAAGTCAAATCACTTGGACCAATAAGTTTAATTACTCCCCAAATTCATTACTGCATACATCGATAGCTAGAAGAGAAATAATATGATTTAGAGGATTTGAGAGAGAGAAGGAACACATTGAGAGTGTAAGTCACATGCATTGTTTGAGCAAATGAAACTAAAGAAAAGTGATGCTATATTTTTGTAAGTCTGGTCTTGGATTGCTGAAAATCTTTTTTTAAAAGTGGCATTTCAAACCCGACTAGGGGAATACTAAGAACAACTCTACCAGATCATGCCAAAGATCCGGAACCACAAATAAACTGTAAGTTTATGGTTTCGGGCGAAAAAATGCACTGGTCGGATTTTGCAAAACGACTCATCTTTTGTGGTAAACAAAAAAAAACCGGCTCCCATACCGAAAATTCAAAACGGATCCCAGAGTTCATATTGAAAGTGCATGGTTGATCCCATGCATGGTTTTGGTAATTAATGACAATCTCTATGGACTAATATTTGCATTGAGCTCTATGTGTAGGTTGTCCTTTAGCTTGTGTCAAGATCATTTGTTGATCAAGGCCAAGCTTGCTTGTCTCCATTTGTTGGAGTCAAGCTCAAGGGAAGAAAAGATTTGTGTTGATCAAGGCTAAGTGCGGGTTGATCGACACTCAAGTCCAAGTGAAGATATGCCGAAGAGTGCTTTCCCCATCTTGGTGTATGGGGGAGCGTCATGTGAATCTTCACCAAGCGAAGCGCAATGAAGAAAGGTGGTGCGTCTTGAGGAGTTGAAGATCGTCTTCATCGACCTCAAGTGGTTTAAGCGCAAGGCAAAGGTATGATCTTGCTAGGGTTTCTATTTTACCGGTCTCATTATGTTTAGTGAGAGACCGGGTTATAGGATAGATAGCCGTACTATCAAGAGGGGCTCTCGACCGAGTATCATGATCGTATCGTTCGTGGAGAGCTCAAACCTTTGCATCCATGCAATCATCTCTATTGGTTCTTATTTGGCTTTTATCCATGTGAGAATTTAGAGCTTGTGTTCATCTCCATACCAAGCTCTAGTTCACCAAAAACGGATTTAATGAATATCTTCTTGCGTTTTTGGTATTGGAGGTTTTACCGGTTTGTCCCTTCTTCGTGAGGTCAAACTCTCTCCTTATATTTTCCTCCTCACATGATAGACTATGATGTGTATATGCATGATCTTGTAGGGCTTGTGATTATCTTCGAAACAAGCCCAAGATCATAGAAAACGGAGTCTTGATGAAAAGCTTGTGCGTTTTCGGTGTTGGAGATTTTGCCGGTTCATCCGCTTGGAAAGGTCTCACCATTCCATCCCTTTGCACAATCTCCTTGGCTTGTTTCAACTTTTTGTAGTGTAAGCTCTCATCGTCCTCTTTCCAAAAAAAATTGGATTCACTCGATTTGGAGTTTCCACGCAAAAGTTATTCAGTTTCAGGGTTCTGCTGTTTTTCAGTTACCGGAAGTACCGGCCAATCGGACGGTACTACCGCTCGGAACTTCCGGAGGTACTTCCGGAGCCCAGTACCGCTTACGAAAGTTGGGTACTGGACTCAAACGGAAGTACCACCGGAAGTAGCACCGGAACTACCGCTAAACCGGAAGTACCGGTGCTCCCAGCGGTACTACCGCCCGGAACTTCCGGGGTTACTTCCGGAGCCCAGTGCCGCTTACGAAAGTTGGGTACTGGACTCTTAACGGAAGTAGCACCGGAAGTAGTACCGCTACTACCGCTAAACCGGAACTACCGGTCCGTTTCCCGGCACTACCGACCTCGCGGGCTTTCTCTTCTAGCCGTTGGCAGGCTGTTTTTGGGCCGGACGGTACTACCGGTCCTGCGGGTTTTCGCTTCCAAAGAGAGCCGTTGGGGCTGTTTTCACGTGGGGCGGTAGTACCGCCCCTTGGGCCGGTACTTCCGCTCCTGCGGGATTCTATGCCCAACGGCCAGATTTCCCAGGGCACCTATTTAAGTGTCCCTTCTTCCCCAACGGTTCTAAGTTTCTTGGTGAACCTTTTGCTCTCTCTCTCCTCCATTGTTGCACATCTTTGAGAGCTTGATTCCTCCACTTCCCTCCAATGATTCTTGCCCATCTTTAGGGAAACAAGAGAGGAGATCTAGATCTACCATTCCACCAATCAAATTCTCCTCTAAGTGAGGGGAACCTAGTGGATCTAGATTTAGGGTTGCTTTGTGTTCTTCCCTTTGTTCTTCCTCTCAAATCCCTCCATAGCATTAGTTGCTTTGGTTGGATTTCAGAGTGAAGGACTTGACCACTTTGTGTGCTCTTGCCTTTTGCATTTGTTGCATTGGGTTGCTCTCCCTACGGTGATACGTGAAGATCGACGTTGAGAAGCTTGTTACTCTTGGGTGCATTGTGTCCCCAAGAGCTTTGTGCCTCTTGGGTGCATTGTGTACCCTAGACGGTTGGAGGTGCCGCGAAGTCTTCGAGTTGTGAAGCTTCGGCACGAGTTTGGGAGCCCCCAATTGAGTTGTGGGTGTGTGCCCCAAGAGAAGTTGTAAAGGGCTCCAGAATCCGCCTCGAAGGATTCCGATAGTGGAAGGTGAACCAATCCCTTGGGTGAGGTTCATCGGAGAATAGGGTGAGGCCTTTGTGGCATCTTGAGTAGGCCTCTTGTGGCGAGCTCACACCCCTCCAACGAGACGTACTCCCTTAACAAGGAGGAACTCGGGAATACATCCTCGTCTCCGCGTGCCTCGGTTATCTCTATACCCGAGCTTTTACTTATGCACTTTACATTGTGATAGCCTTCGTGCTTGAAGTTTATATCTTGCTATCACCTTGTTGCTTGTATTGCTTAGCATAAGTTGTTGGTGCACATAGGTAACCCTAGTATTTTAGGTTGTTGGCTTGTTAATTTAAACACATAGTTTTATTCCGCAATTATCAAGCCCCTAATTAGAAAAAGTGTTAATCGCCTATTCACCCCCCCTCTAGGCGACATCTCGGGCATAGTTGTTCTTTCACATATGCTCCTAGCTAATTAGGAAATTTAATTTTTTTGCAAAATATTTAAAATAACGTTTATGATGCTCTATGTAAAAATAAATAAATCAGTGGCCAACATGGGATTTAAAAATACATTCTTAGAGCACTATTTTTCTCTGTGGATCACCTCAATATCCCTACAGTGGGATGACTCTTGCTTCGTTAGCCCAAGGGATAAAAAGTCACTAGTAGGAAACTGGTTATAGCCGCCGAGCTACTGCTGACGAACGCGAATTTACGTTCGCCAGCAGTATGTGGCATATCGCTGGTGCAACAATATCAACGTTCAGCACCGGCACGTGCGGGCCCACGCGACCCAGCGGCGGTAATTACCGCTGGCGAACAGGTCTCTCAGTGCGCCAGCGGTACTGCGGGTACCCCTGGCGCACAGGGAAAGCGTTCGCTAGTGGTAGTTAAGCCCTGGCATTCCGCGCACGGGCCGGCCGTCTCTCTCCTTATCCTTATCCTCCCGCTCGATCCACTCTGTATATCATCTCTTCTCATCTCTTCCCACCCCCCCCCTTCCCGTAGCATAACACCGGTGGTGATATGATTGGACCGGAATTCTCGTGCAGGTGGGTCGCTCCCCTCGTGGCAAGGCTGGCCAGGCTCGGCCCGTTGTGGGGAGCTCGGCGAGGCGGCGTGTGAGGTCGTCCTCATGGACCTTCTCCCTGCCCTTAGCCGCCAGGATGGCCAGAACTGGCGCTCGAAGTTGTCCATGGTCTATGGCAGCGAGGAGGAGGTGGATTTCGAGAGGGGAGAGGTGTGGAAGGAGGGCACTCAAGGCTCCGGTCTCTACCTGGCGTGCTCAGCGGACCAGCGGCGGCGCAGGTGCTAGTTTGACCCTAGATTGGAAATGGGAGAGATTGGGGAAAGAAGTTTGCAGAGTCTCTGCGACCGTGGACAGAGGGGAGAGACCAGGGAGAGAGACAAAGAGAGGAGGGGATTTCCTAGCCTTCCCTCATTTGTTCCCTGATACGTCCATTTCGCATCACTATTTTACATCATAATTTATCTTTATTCATTGATATATTTCATATTATGATATATTACTTATGTTATTTTATCTTATTTTGCATGTTTAGCATTTTTGGGAGATTCGTCTGCTGGAGTCTAGAAATAGCTGGAAAAGCACCTGTCAAGACACCTGACCTGCTGAAAGAGCATGGTTGCCCCCATGTGTGGTTTTGGTAATTAATGACAATCCTTAAGGACTAATGTGTGCTTTGAGCTATACTTGTAGGTTTGGTCCATAGCAATGTTTGAACTCCATATGTTGGAGTCAAGGCTAAAAGAAGAAGAATTTATGTTGATCAAGGCTAAGTGCAAGTTGATCAACACACAAGGCTAGGGATGTACCATGAGGGATCGTATGATCCCATGGTATGGTAAGCAATTGTCAATATAGCCTTGTGAACTAACCCATGATCTATGTGCTTGTATCTCTATGTGTGGTTAGGCATTTCTCCATGAGCATGCAACGAAAGGGATATCCTATATAGCCCATGGAGGATGGCGTCACGTGGTGATCATCATCAAGATAAAGGCCAAGTGAAGATATGTCGAAGAGTGCCTCTCCCATCTTGGTGTGTGGGGGAGCACGTTGCGAGTCTTCACCAAGCGGAGCGCAATCAAGAAAGGTGGTCCATCTTGAGAAGACAAAGATCGTCATCATCTAGCTCAAGTGGATTATGCGCAAGGCAAAGGTATGATCTTAATAGGGTTTCTATTTTACCGGTCTCATGATGTTAGTTGAGAGACCGGGTTATAGGATAGATAGCCGTACTATCAAGAGGGGCTCTCGAGCGAGTATCTTGATCGTATCGTCGTAGAGAGCTCAAACCTTTGCATCCTTGGCATCATCTTTATTGGTTCTTATTTGGCTCTTATCGTGGCGTGGTCTTGGTGCTTGTCATGACAAGCCCAAGTTCACTGAAAACGGATTTCGTATGTATCTTCTCTGGCGTTTTCGGTTTTGGAGATTTTACCGGTCCATCCGTGCGGAAGGTTACACTCTTCTTTTTATTAGAAAAATCACCCTTGCTTGGTTTCAATATTTCTGCTTTTTGTTGGGTAGCCCTTGTCGTCCTCTTTCCAACAAAATTGGATTTACCTCGATCGGAGTTTCCTAGCAAAAGTTATTCAGTTTCAGGTTTTGCTGTTTTTCTCTATGTAGCGGTAATACCGCCGCCTCCGGCGGCAGTGCCACCAGCACCACCGCTAGGGAGGTGCTCTGTTAGCCCTCAGCGGCAGTACCGCCGCCTCTGGCGGTAGTACCGCTCCTAAGGACTTTGAGCCCTCTCCTGGGTTGTGCAGCACCACCAGCAGTGTCGCCAGCACTACCGCCAGGGAGGTGCTCTGTTAGCCCTCAGCGGCAGTACCGCCGCGTCTGGCGGTAGTACCGCTACTGCGGGTTCTTTTGAGAGCCGTTGGTGGGCTGAAACGCATGGGGCGGTAGTACCGCCGCCTCTGGCGGTAGTACCGCTCCTGCGCGAATCTGCCCCAGCGGTTGGATTTCGGGGCAACCTATTTAAGGGGCCTTCTTCCCCAATGGTTGCCCAACTATTTTGCACTCTCTCTCTCTCCTCCATTGTTGACCTTTTGAGAGCTTGCTTCCTCTCCATCCCTCTATGATTCTTGCCTCCTTCTAAAGGGAAAAGAGAGAGGAGATCTAGATCTACCACTTCACCAAGCCATCTCTCCTCTAAGTGAGGGGAACCCTTTAGATCTTGATCTTGGAGTTCCTTTGTGTTCCTCCTTTGTTCTTCCTCTCAAATCCCTCCCTAGCATTAGTTGCTTTGGTTGGATTTCAGAGAGAAGGACTTGACCACTTAGTGTGTTCTTGCCATTGCATTTGGTGCATCGGTTTGAGTTCCCCACGGTGATACGTGGGATTGAAGTTCGAGAAGCTTGTTACTCTTGGGTGTATAGGGCTCCCAAGAGCTTGTGCCTCTTGGGTGCATTGTGCACCCTAGACGGTTGTGTGTGCTACGGGAGCCTCCTATTGTGTGGAGGTAGGCTCGGGCAATTTGTACGGGTTTGGTCAACGCCCTCAAGAAGACCTCATTGTACGGGTTTGGTCAACGCCCTCAAGACGACCTCATAGTGGATGAGCAAATCCCCCATCGGGTATTCCCCACGGGAGGAGCTCACGGAGAATAGGGTGAGCACGGACGTGCTTGTAGGAGGGCCAAGGAGCCTCCACACCTCTCCAACGCAGACGTACTTCCATTGGAAGGAACTACGGGAAACAAACCTCCGTCTCCACTTGTGTCGGTTATCTCTATGACCAAACCTCTTTACTTATGCATTTACTTTATGATAGTCATCGAGCTTGAAGTTATATGTCTTGCTATCCTTATTGTTAACTTGCCTAGCATAAGTTGTTGGTGCACATAGGTGAACCTAGTATATTAGGTTTTGGGCTTGATAAATTAAATGTTGGTTTTATTCCGCATTTATTCAAGCCTAAACGTAAAAGTTTTAAATCGCCTATTCACCCCCCCCTCTAGGCGACATCTCGTTCTTTCAATTGGTATCAGATCAAGGTCTCTCCTTGTTAGGCTTCACCGCCTTGAGAGCAAAGATGTCGTTTAGTAAATTAGTGCACGATCCCTCTATTATATTCGATGGCACAAATTATGTTGCTTGGAAAATTCACATGCTTAATCTTTTTAGGGACATAAGTCCAAATATAGAGAGAATTTTAGATATGGGATTTCCTCCTCCAAAGGACTCCCAAAAGTTGTCTTTAGAGGATGAGGAAATCTCTTATCTTGATTCTCTAGTATCTAATGTAATTGTCCATGTTTTGAGTGATATAGTTCTCGGGTCAATCATGCCTTATGGAAATGCTCATGAGCTATGGACGAAGCTTCAAGATAAATATGGCAAGTCCAAGATTGATGAGGATGATTGTTCTCCTTCCACCTCCGGACGTGATGAGTTCTCAACTTCTTCTACTTCACCTACATGTGGTAAGCCACAAACAAATGGTATGGTGAGTAGTGCTAGGTATTGCAATGTTGATAGTGATTTTACTATTGATAATTCTTTGTCTCTATCCCATTGCAATGCTTCATCTATGGACTCTAACACATATAGCTCTATAAATGTTTCACATGCTTGTGTTGATAGTCCATGCATATCATGTAGAAATTGCATGAATAAATCTCATGATGATATGCTTGCTATGTCTTGTTGTCATGATCAAAATGCTTGTGTTTCCTCTAGTCCTTGTGTTCCTAACAATGTTGAGGAAACCCAACTCTTTATAAAACAAGATATTAATTTAAGTGATGCATCAACTAATGGTTCATCTTCATCAACCATCTTTTGTCTTATGGCTAAATCCTCAAGTAATGGTGATGATGATAATGATAATGATGATGTTGATAATGATGCTCTCTTAGATAAGATGAAAAATGTTGTCCTTCATGCTCTTCGTAAAAATGATAATGCTTCCTCTACTTTCTTAAACATCATGTCTATTGTTGATGAAAGTAAAAATATTATTGATGAGTATGAAGACACCATTGAGAAAATGGAAGCTCGTGAGCGTGATTATGCCAATGAGATTGCGGACTTCTCTATTGCTCTTGAAGAAGAGCAAGGTCGTAGGTTGACCCTTGAGGAAACTCTTGTGGATCTTGAGGAGTCTAGTAATCTAGATATGTCTAAATTAAGAAAAGAGCCTGATAATGCTCAAGGTCTTGCTAAAGTCTTAAAAACTAAAAATAGTGAGCTTGTTGTTGAAAACATTAGACTTTTTTAGGCTAATAAGAAACTAGTAAAGGATCTCAAGTCCTTGAAAGTTCTATCACAAGTCTAAATAAGTCTCATGATCAACTTCAAGCTCAAATTCTAAAGAGCTTCCTTCTTGTTCTCCTATTGCTATTAATAATGATGCTTGTGCTACTAATTCTACTCCTTGTGAAGCATCCATTTTAAGGGAGAACTTTGAGATAAGGGCTCAACTTGAGTTGCTAACTAGCAATTATGGGAAATTGGAAGAAAGTCATAAAAATTTATCTAGCTCTCATGA
Source organism: Puccinellia tenuiflora (assembly GCA_012064385.1). Lineage (NCBI taxonomy): Eukaryota > Viridiplantae > Streptophyta > Magnoliopsida > Poales > Poaceae > Puccinellia > Puccinellia tenuiflora. The sequence continues at coordinate 645,560 of QRDG01000308.1, read as the reverse complement.
TGATCTTCTAGTGTCCCATGATAGGCTAAAGCTAGCTCATGATGCTATCACTACCAAGGTAACATCTAGTGAGCCTCGTGTGGACATTGGAACATCATCTACTAATAATGCTATATTTCCATGTGCTAGTCCTAGTAGTTCATCGACTCACGATGTTGGCACATCATGTGATGAATTACTTTCCTTGCCTTGTTGGTCTAACAATGATGCATCTACCTCCTCTAGTTCTTGTGTTATCACTAACCATGTAGAGGAAAGGAATGAGCTCAAGGCCCAAGCCACTTCTTTGAAGAAAGGATTGGTAAAGCGTCATGAAGGGAAGACCACACTCTACAACTTGTTGAGTATGCAACAATCCCCCAATGACAAGAGTGGACTTGGATTCAACTCCAACAACAAGAACAAGTCCAAGATTGACAAGAAGAAGGGCCAAGAACAAGTCAAGAATTCGGCCAAGATTACTTGCTTCAAGTGCAAGATTGAAGGGCACCACGTTAGATCTTGCCCAATGAAGAAGAAGCCTCTTAGTGAGAAGCAACTAGGGAAGCGGCCTCTTGTTCAATCTCATGCTCAACCACGAGTTGAACAACGACCACCTCCTAAGAAGACTCAAGTCAATGCTCCTCAAGTTGAGAAGCCTATCAAGAAGAAAGAGAAGAGTCGATGTTGCTATCTATGCCGTGAGAAGGGGCATTTGGCTTCTTCATGCACAAATGGTACCCTATCCAACCCCATTCTAATTGATGATGTTTATTCTCTTAGGAAGGATAGGTTGGCAATGTGTTTGCCAAATATGTGGGTGCTCAAAGTGGTGTCAAGAAAAGAACCATTTGGGTACCCAAACCTATTGTGACTAACATCTTAGGACCCAACTTTGTTGGAGACCAACAAGCTCAAACTTGATCAATAGGTGTAGTTGGAGGACATTGGAGACTTGGCTATCTTATGAAGAACTAAGGGATCTTCATGCTTATATTTCCTCACGCCAAGTCATTTGGATTATCACATATGTATCTTATACCCAATGTTCCTCCTTGCGGTAACTTGTACTTAACTCATTTACATTGAAAGTTACTTGCCCCATTGCATGTGTTAGTTTTGTTCCTAGCATGTGTTTGTATATGATGTGCTTCTTTCTTACTTGTCTTGAGAAATGAAGTATGTGTTTGTTAGTTGTGTATCATGTATGTGTAAACTTTGTGTTATGCCTTTTATTGGATCTTGTGTGGACTTTATTTGGCTCTTTTGGGAGATTAACGGACTATACCCATTTTGGGTGAGTGACTTGCTTTGTGCACTTCACAATCCCAAAAATGTGTATTCATGTTGTACACCACATAATATTGATATAGTAAGATTATCTAGTCTCTATGTGGTATGTATTATTCATGAGAAATTCAAATTCTATAATGTCCACTAATTTCTCTAGTTGGTTTTTAGTTGCCTCTTGTTAGAAAGAAATGGATCATCACGTTATGGGGGAGTAATAAGCTATGTGCCTATTACAATTCTAGAAAACGTGAACATTTAAGGTTTTGCCACTTGGATTGATATTGTAAATTATCCTATTCCTATGTGGCATGTTAGGTCGAACAAGTTCCAATTTTATTGAGTGCTTCTATTTGGTTTTCTTTTGGATCTTGTTTGCATGAGTTTTGCTTGGTGTGGTTTTCTTCAAATATGTATTTCCATATGCTATTTGAGAAATCATTCGCTCCATATTATTTTAACCATGGCTTTGCGGTTGGTTCGAATAGTTGGAGCAACCAACAAACTCTATCAAATATGGCATTGTTTTAATTCTTATCTTTTGCCATGATTTATCTTGTGAGGATATTTTTGGATATCTCTATCACCGGGAAAACATTTCCTTTACTCATTGTCCTTGGACAATTGATACTCATGTTTGTGGTAGAATATTTGTGATTATCCTTATGTTTGGCCTTTGCTATTATTTGCCTCATCTCTTGCCAAGTATTTTCTTCGACTCCCTTTGTCTTCCTTGCCTCTTGTGGATCTTTATGTCTTATAGATCTTGTTAGTGTTTTAAATGGCATATGAGGAGTAATGATCCCTTGTGTGTGCGTTTTGTATTCAAATGCAAATCCTAAAGATAATGCACGAATCTTGGGGGAGCTTTTCTTTATTATTTAGAACACTATCTTATCAATTGACATTTGATCCTTTTAATTGGCATTTAATTTCTTTCCTTGGTGTTTATGGAAGACAAACCTTTTCCTTTTGTGCTTTGTGCCATCATGAAAAGTGTAGAGAGTGTTTGGTTTGTTTGTTGTAACCTTGCTCTCTCCAGGGAGTTGCTTTCTCATTTCTCTGTTTGTGTCTTATCTTCTTAAATGAGAAAACCCCATGAGCATTTATATTTTTATCTTATCTTCTATGCTCATTGATCTTGCTTAGGTACATTCAATTGTATCTATTGAAATTTTATATCTCATCCATAGATATTTGTTTCAATTGGTATCTCTTATGGGAGCTTTGATACCTTGTTTCTTGATTTTATTTTACTTGATGTCTTTCAAGTAATACTCTTCTCTTGGTATCTTTGCCTCTTGCGGGTATCTTATTTTCAATTGGCGTCTTATCTCGCATGTGTTGTTTGATTTGATTCCTATTGATACCTCACTTCATGTGTTGATGTGTTGGAATCAATCATTGTTTTGTTGATTTTTCCTTGATCATGTGTTGATTTGGATTTTGATATAATTTGGACAACCTTTTCGTGTCACACCTTGGTGTGCCTACTTTGGTTTACTTGGTGTTTGTNCTTTGCGGATGTATATCTTCATGGTCTGTCTAATTAGAAACCTATACATATGAGAGAGGTCACCTTTTAGTTGGTATCCTATTTCTTTTTGAGCCACCTTGTGTTTCATCTATAATTCTTTGGTGGCTCCAAATTTGTCTCATGAGTGCTTGTCTTATTGTTTATTGGTATCTTTGCACACTCATGTATTTCTTGAAGATCTTTGACTTCATGCCTACCATGGTGAGCATGTTGAATTTTATTGGCTAAATGTTCTCACTAGCTTTTGGCATTTTCAATTGGTTTTAGTTTCCAATTGGTATCCCTAAGCGTGTGAACATATTTCTTTAAAAGATCTTTTTATCTCGGTTGGGCCTATCTTATGATGATTTTTTGAAAAATTGGTATCTTCCTATGGCTCAACCACATCTTTGGTGCAAGTGCTATGATTGGCTTTTGCATTATGCACTCTTGCACTTGTTGAGTGTTCTCGATGATTTTGGGGGAGCGAGGATGCCATATTTGTGCACTCCTCAATAGTGCATGAACATTGGGGAGCTTCTCCATTTTTATTTAGAACTCTCGCTTTGGATCTTTCGATTGCTTTTCTCCTTTGTGGAGATGTTTAAAATGATTTCATCTTTTTGCAATCTTTGGATCCTCAATATAGTTTGATTTCCTCTAATTTTTCGTCAAAAGGGATTGTCATCACCTTTATGGAGGAACTCATATTATATTGGCTCTCTAAATTTTTCTTCCCATTTTGGCAGTCGATGCCAATGGGGGAGAAGTTTTAGAGGGTTTAAGGGAATTTTGGTTTTATGCTTTTGTTGCATTTGCCTTTAATGCGCTTGCATCCTTGCTTGTTGTCTTGCAAGGATGCTTTATTCTTTATATAAACCCTCTTAATAAGGGATTGTCATCAATTACCAAAATCGGGGAGATTGAAAGTGCATGGTTGCCCCCATGCATGGTTTTGGTAATTAATGACAATCTCTATGGACTAATGTTTGTATTGAGCTATATTTATAGGTGTGTCCATTTGCATTGCTTGATCTCCATTTGTTGGAGTCAAGGCTAAGGGAAGAAAAGTTGGTGTTGATCAAGGCTTTGTGCGGGTTGATCATCACTCAAGGCCAAGTGAAGATATGTCGAAGAAATGCTCCTCCCATCTTGGTGTATGGGGGAGCAACATATGAATCTTCACCGAAGCGCAATCGAAGAAAGGTGGTGCATCTTGAGGAGATGAAGATCGTCTTCATCGACCTCAAGTGGATTAAAAGCGCAAGGCAAAGGTATGTCCTTGATATGGTTTCTATTTTACCGGTCTCATGATGTTTAGTGAGAGACCGGGTTATAGGATAGATAGCCGTACTATCAAGAGGGGCTCTCAACCGAGTATCGTGATCGTATCGTCGTACAGAGCACAAACCTTTGCATCCATGCAATCATCCTTATAGGTTCTTATTTTGTCTCTTATCGTGGTGTGGTCTTGGTGCTTGTCGTGCTCGTCATGACAAAGCCAAGTTCACCGAATACAGTTTTCATATGCGTCTTCTATTGCGGTTTCGGTATTGGAGATTTTGCCGGTTCATCCATGTGGAATATTTATCTCTTCCATTTCTTTGCAAAATCTCCATTACTTGTTTGTCATTTACAAAGTTTGCATTTGTCGTCCTCTTTCCAACAAAATTGGTTTCATGTCTTTTTGGACTTCATTTGCAAAAGATATTTCGTTTCCGGTATGCGAAATAGAGGTTGATCCTTTCCCCTTGGTTTTTACAATATATTGCTAGACTATGATGTTTCTCTGCATAATCTTGTTGTGCTCGTTGTGACGATTCCATCGAGTCCAAGATTATCGAAAACGGAGTTCTTTTGCAAAAGTTATGGGGTTCTGATTTTACTGTTGATCTACCCCGGAGATGGTCCGGAGTCTCCGGTCCCACTGGAGTCTCTGGCCCAAAGGACCCGGAGTCTCCGGTCTTCTGTTTTTCGCTGCCGAATGAGTTTGTGTGGTGCGGTACTGGACTGGGGTCCGGAGGTACCCCGGAGATGGACCGGAGTCTCCGGCCCACCGGAGTCTCCGGCCCAAGGGACCCGGAATCTCCGGCCCCAGGTTTTCTCAGCTCGTTTGCGTCTTTGTGGTGCGGTACTGGATAGGGGTCCGGAACACCCCCGGAGAGGGTCCGGAGTCTCCGGCCTGGCCGGAGTCTCCGCCCCTCTGGACCGGAATATCCGGCCTTCCCCGATGACCCGGAGTACCCGGAGCCTGGCCGGAATGTCCGGCCCAGGCCAGAGTCTCCGGCCCACTTACACCGGAGTCTCCGGCCTGAAAAGGCTGTAACGGCTAGTTTTTGGGGGAGGCTATAAATAGCCCCCTTCTTCCCCAAATGCTGGTTGCTCACTCTTGCTCAGCTCATTTCCTCTCTCCTCCATTGTTGCAAACTTGTGAGCTTGATTCCTCTCAATCCCTCCGATGATTCTTGCCCAAATTTAGGGATTGAAGAGAGGAGATCTAGATCTACCATTCCACCAATCAAAATCTCCTCTAAGTGAGGGGAACCTAGTGGATCTAGATTTTGGGGTTGCTTTGTGTTCTTCCCCTTTGTTCTTCCTCTCTTATTCCCTCCATAGCATTAGTTGCTTTGGTTGGAATTTGAGAGTGAAGGATTTGACCACTTAGTGTGTTCTTGCCTTTTGCATTAGTTGCATCGGGTTGCTCTCTCCACGGTGATACGTGAAGTTGAAGGTTGAGAAGCTTGTTACTCTTGGGTGCATTGTGTTCCCAAGAGCTTGTTGCCTCTTGGGTGCATCGTGTACCCTAGACGGTTTGGAGGTGCTGCGAAGACTTCGGTTGTGAAGCTTCGGCACGAGTTTGGGAGCCCCCAATTGAGTTGTGGGTGTGTGCCCCAAGGAAGTTGTAAAAGGGCTCCGGAATCCGCCTCGAAGGATTCCGATAGTGGAAGGTGAACCAATCCCTTGGGTGAGGTTCATCGGAGAATAGGGTGAGGCCTTTGTGGCATCTTGAGTAGGCCTCTTGTGGCGAGCTCACACCCCTCCAACGAGACGTACTCCCTTAACAAGGAGGAACTGGGGAATACATCCTCGTCTCCGCGTGCCTCGGTTATCTCTATACCCGAGCTTTTACTTATGCAAATTTACATTGTGATAGCCATCGTGCTTAAAGTCTATATCTTGCTATCACCTTGTTGCTTGCTTTGCTTAGCATAAGTTGTTGGTGCATATAGGTGAACCTAGTTTTTAGGTTGTTGGCTTGTTAATTTAAACACATAGTTTTATTCCGCAATTATCAAGCACCTAAATAGAAAAAGTGTTAATCGCATATTCACCCCCCTCTAGGCGACATCTCGGGCATTGTTTGTTCTTTCAGACAGCACCAACAGAACTGAAATATGTTTGATTGCGAAGGAATTTAAACTGAAGAAACCTCCAAATCAACAAGTTATTTTATTAAAGATCTGTAGAAATTGCAATTAGGTAGCGCATGATCTTTGCCCATTTGGCCGTAGAGTTCGGTTCCATCCTGCACGTCGAAGTCGGCTTTGAACGATTGTAACTGAAAGAGTATGGTTGCCCCATGTGTGGTTTTGGTAATTAATGACAATCCTTAAGGACTAATGTGTGCTTTGAGCTACTTGTAGGTTTGGTCCATTAGCATGCTTTGAACTCCATATGTTGGAGTCAAGGCATTTCTCCATGAGCATGCAACGAAAGGGATCCTATGTAGCCCATGGAGGATGGCGTCACGTGGTGATCGTCATCAAGATAAAGGCCAAGTGAAGATTTGTCGAAGTGTGCCTTTCCCATCCTGGTGTATGGGGGAGCACGTTGCGAATCTTCACCGAGCGGAGCGACACCAAGAAAGGTGGTCCAACTTGAGAAGGTCAAGATCGTCATCATCAAGCTCAAGTGGATTATGCGCAAGGCAAAGGTATGATCTTGATAGGGTTTCTATTTTACCGGTCTCATGATGTTAGTTGAGAGACCGGGTTATAGGATAGATAGCCGTACTATCAAGAGGGGCTCTCGAGCGAATATCTTGATCGTATCGTCGTAGAGAGCTCAAACCTTTGCATCCTTGGCATCATCTTTATTGGTTCTTATTTGGCTCTTATCGTGGTGTGGTCTTGGTGCTTGTCGTGCTTGTCATGACAAGGCCAAGTTCACCGAAAACGGATTTCGTATGCATCTTCTCTTGCGTTTTCGGTTTTGGAGATTTTGCCGGTCCATCCGTGCGGAAGGTTTCACTCTTCCATTTATTAGCAAAATCTCCCTTGCTTGGTTTCAATATTTCTGCTTTTTGTTGGGTAGCTCTTGTTGTCCTCTTTCCAACAAAATTGGATTCACCTCGATCAAAGCTTCCTAGGAAAAGTTATTCAGTTTCAGGGTTTTACTGCTTTTTCTCTGTGCAGCGGTAGTACCGCCGCCAGCACTACCGCCAGGGAGGTGCTCTGTTAGCCCTCAGCGGCAGTACCGCCGCCTCTGGCGGCAGTACCGCTCCTGAGGACTTTGAGCCCTCTCCTGGGCTGTGCAGCACCGCCAGCAGTGCCGCCAGCACTACCGCCAGGGAGGTGCTCTGTTAGCCCTCAGCGGCAGTACCGCCGCCTCTGGCGGTAGTACCGCTGCCTCTGGCGGTAGTACCGCAGCTGGGACTTTGAGCCCTCTCCTGGGCTGTGCAGCACTGCTTGCAGTGCCGCCAGCACTGCCGCCATTTGTACCCTCTGTTGCACCCCAGCGGTAGTACCGCCGCCTCTGGCGGCAGTACCGCTGCTGCGGGACCTTTTGCTAGCCGTTGGCTGGCTGAAGCCCATGGGGGCGGCAGTACCGCCAGCACTGGCGGTAGTACCGCCCCTGCGGGTTTCTGCCCCCCAACGGCTGGATTTTTGGGGCAACCTATTTAAGGGGTTTTCTTCCCCAATGGTTGCCCAACTCTTTCCAACCCTTTGCTCTCTCTCTCTCTCCTCCATTGTTGCACATCTTGAGAGCTTGTTTCCCCCACTTCCCTCCAATGATTCTTGCCCATCTTTAGGGAAACAAGAGAGGAGATCTAGATCTACCATTCCACCAATCCATTCCTCCTCTAAGTGAAGGGAACCTAGTAGATCTAGATTTTGGAGTTCTTAGTGTTTCTCCTTTGTTCTTCCTCTCAAATCCCTCCCTAGCATTAGTTGCTTTGGTTGGATTTCGGAGAGAAGGACTTGACCACTTAGTGTGTTCTTGCCATTGCATTTGGTGCATCGGTTTGAGTTCCCCACGGTGATACGTTGGATTGAAGTTCGAAGCTTGTTACTCTTGGGTGCATAGGGCTCCCAAGAGCTTGTGCCTCTTGGGTGCATTGTGCACCCTAGACGGTTGTGGTGCTACGGGAGCCTCCTATTGTGTGGAGGTAGGCTCGGGCAAATTGTACGGGTTTGGTCAACGCCCTCAAGAAGACCTCATTGTACAGGTTTGGTCAACACCCTCAAGACGACCTTATAGTGGATGAGCAAATCCCCCATCGGGTATTCCCCACGGGAGGAGCTCACGGAGAATACGGTGAGCACGGACGTGCTTGTAGGAGGGCCAAGGAGCCTCCACACCTCTCCAACGTAGACGTACTTCCATTGGGAAGGAACTACGGGAATCAAACCTCCGTCTCCACTTGTGTCGGTTTTCTCTATAACCAAACCCCTTTACTTATGCATTTACCTTGTGATAGCCATCGAGCTTGAAGTACTATATCTTGCTATCCTTGTTGTTAAACTTGCCTAGCATAAGTTGTTGGTGCACATAGGTGAACCTAGTGTATTAGGTTTTGTGCTTGATAAATTAAACACTAGCTTTATTCCACATTTATCAAGCCTTAAACGTAAAAGTTTTAAATCGCCTATTCACCCCCCCTCTAGGCGACATCTCGTTCTTTCAATTGGTATCAGAGCAAGGACTCTCCTTGTTAGGCTTCACCGCCTAGAGAGCAAAGATGTCATTTAGGGAATTAGTGTACGATCCCACTTTTATATTCAATGGCACAAATTATGTTACTTGGAAAATTCGCATGCTTAATCTTTTTAGGGACATAAGTCCAAATATAGAGAGAATCTTAGATATGGGATTTCCTCCTCCAAAGGACTCCCAAAAGTTGTCTTTAGAGGATGAGGAAATCTCTTATCTTTATTCTCTAGTATCTAATGCAATTGTCCATGTTTTGAGTGATGTAGTTCTCGGATCAATCATGCCTTATCGAAATGCTCATGAGCTATGGACGAAGCTTCAAGATAAATATGGCAAGTCCAAAATTATTGAGGATGATTGTTCCCCCTCCACCTCCGGACGTGATGAGCTCTCAACTTCTTCTACTTCACCTACATGTGGTAAGCCACAAACAAATGGTATGGTGAGTAGTGCTAGGTATTGCAATGTTGATAGTGATTTTACTATTGATAATTCTTTGTCTCTATCCCATTGCAATACTTCATCTATGGACTCTAACACATATAGCTCTACAAATGTTTCACATGCTTGTGTTGATAGTCCTTGCATATCATGTAGAAATTGCATGAATAAATCTCATGATGATATGCTAGCTATATCTTGTTGCCTTGATCAAAATGCTTGTGTTTCCTCTAGTCCTTGTGTTCCTAACAATGTAGAGGAAATCCAACTCTCTATAAAACAAGATATTAACTTAAGTGATGCATCAACCAATGGTTCATCTTCATCAACCATCTTTTGCCTTATGGCTAAATCTACAAGTAATGATGATAATGATAATGATGATGTTGATAATGATGCTCTCTTAGATAAGATGAAAAATGTTGTCCTTCATGCTCTTCGTAAAAATGATAATGTTTCTTCTACTTTCATAAACATCATGTCTATTGTTGATGAAAGTAAAAATATTATTGATGAGTATGAAGACACCATTGAGAAAATGGAAGCTCGTGAGCGTGATTATGCCAATGAGATTGCGGACTTCTCTGTTGCTCTTGAAGAAGAGCAAGGTCGTAGATCGATCCTTGAGGAAACTCTTGTGAATCTTGAGGAGACTAATAACCTAGAGATGTCTAAACTAAGAAAAGATCATGATCATGCTCAAGCTCTTGCTAAAATAATCAAAACTAAAAATAGTGAGCTTGTTGTTGAAAATGTTAGACTTCTTGAGAATAATGAAAAACTTGAAAAGGAACTCAAAGCCTTGGAAGGTTCTCTCGCAAATCTCACTAAGTCTCATGATCAACTCCAAGCTCAAATGCTAAAAGAGCTTCCTACTTGTTCTCCTATTGCTATTAATAATGATGCTTGTGCTACTAACTCTACTCCTTGTGAAGCATCCATTTTAAGGGAGAACGTTGAGCTAAGGGCTCAACTTGAGTTGCTATCTAGCAATTATGGGAAATTGGAAGAAAGTCATAAAAAACTATCTATCTCTCATGATGATCTTCTAGTGTCCCATGATAGGCTAAAACTAGCTCTTGAGGCTACCACTACCAAGGTAACATCTAGTGAGCCTCGTGTGGACATTGGCACATCTTCTACTAATAATGCTATATTGCCATGTGCTAGTCCTCGTAGTTCATCCACTCACAATGTTGGCACATCATGTGATGAATTACTTTTCTTGCCTTGTTGCTCTAACAATGATTCATCTACCTCCTCTAGTACTTGTGTTGTCACTAACCATGTAGAGGAAAGGAATGAGCTCAAGGCCCAAGCCACTTCTTTGAAGAAAGGCTTGGAAAAGAGTCATAAAGGGAAGTCCACACTTGACAACATGTTGAGTGTGCAACAATCCCCCAATGACAAGAGTGGACTTGGATTCAACTCCAACAACAAGAACAAGTCCAAGATTGACAAGAAGAAGGGCCAAGAACAAGTCAAGAATCCGGCCAAGATTACTTGCTTCAAGTGCAAGATTGAAGGGCACCATGTTAGAGATTGCCCTATGAAGAAGAAGCCTCTTAGTGAGAAGCAACTAGGGAAGCGGCCTCTTGTTCAATCTCATGCTCAACCACGTGTTGAACAACGGCCACCTCCTAAGAAGACTCAAGTCAATGCTCCTCAAGTTGAGGAGCCTATCAAGAAGAAGGAGAAGAGTCGAAGTTGCTACTTATGCCGTGAGAAGGGTCACTTGGCTTCTTCATGCACTAATGGTACACTATCCAACCCCATTCTAATTGATGATGTTTATTCTCTTAGGAAGGATAGGGTTGGCAATGTGTTTGCCAAATATGTGGGTGCTCAAAGTGGTGTCAAGAAAAGAACCATTTGGGTACCCAAACCTATTGTGACTAACATCTTAGGACCCAACTTTGTTGGGGACCAACAAGCTCAAACTTGATCAATAGGTGTAATTGAAGGACATTGGAGACTTGGCTATCTTATGAAGAATTAAGGGATCTTCATGGTTATATTTCCTCAAGCCAAGTCAATTGGATTATCACTTATCTATCTTATACCCAATGTTCCTCCTTGCGGTAACTTGTACTTAACTCATTTACATTGAAAGTTACTTGCCCCCTTGCATGTGTTAGTTTTGTTCCTAGCATGTGTTTGTATATGATGTGCTTCTTTCTTACTTATCTTGAGAAATCAAGTATGTGTATGTTAGTTGTGTATCATGTATGTGTAAACTTTGTGTTGAGCCTTTATTGGATCTTGTGTGGATTTTATTTGGCTCTTTTGAGAGATTAATGGACTATACCATTTTTGGGTGAGTGACTTGCTTTGTGCACTTCACAATCACAAAAATGTGTATTCATGAAGTACACCACATAGTATTGATATAACAAGATTATCTAGTCTCTATGTGGTATGTATTATTCATGAGAATTTCAAATTCTATAATGTCCATTAATTTGTCTAGTTGGTTTTTAGTTGCCTCTTGTTAGAAAGAAATGGATCATCACGTTATGGGGGAGTAATAAGCTATGTGCCTATTACAATTCTAGAAAACGTGAATATTTGAGGTTTTGCCACTTGGATTTGATATTGTAAATTATCCTATTCCTATGTGGCATGTTTGCTCGAACAAGTTCCAATTTTATTGAGTGCTTCTATTTGGTTTTATTTTGGATCTTGTTTGCATGAGTTTGGCTTGGTGTGTTTTCCTCAAATATGCATTTCCATATGCTTTTTGAGAAACCATTCGCTCCATATTATTTTAACCATGGCTTTGCCGGTTGGTTCGAATAGTTGGAGCTACCAACAAACTCTATCAAATATGGCATTGCTTTAATTCTTATCTTTTGCCATATGATTTATCTTGTGAGGATATTCTTGAATATCCCTATCACCGGGAAAATATTTCCTTTTACTCATTGTCCTTGGACAATTGGTACTCATGTTTGTGGTAGGGTATTTGTGATTATTCTTATGTTTGGCCTTTGCTCTTATTTGCCTTATCTTTTGCCAAGTATTTATTTTGCGTTGACTCCCGTTGTCTTCCTTGCCTCTTTCTTGGATCGTATTTTTCAATTGGTATTGTTTAGTGTTGTAAATGGCATATGGAGAGTTATGATCCCTTGTGTGTGTGTTTTGTATTCGAATGCAAATCCTAAAGATAATGCACGAATCTTGGGGGAGCTCTTCTTTATTATTTAGAATACTATCCTATCAATTGACATTTGATCCTTTAATTTGGCATTTAATTTATATCTTTGTGTTTGTGGAAGACAAACCTTTTCTTTTTATTTTAGGCTTTGTGCCATCTTGAAAAATATAAAGAGTGCTTGGTTTATTTGTTGTAACCTTGCTCTCTTTTGGGAGTTTGCTTTCTCATTTCTCGGTTTGTGTCTTATCTTCTTAAATGAGAAAACACAATGAGCATTTATCTTTTTATCTTATCTTCTATGCTCATTGATCTTGCTTAGGTACCTTCAATTGTATCTATTGAAATTTTATATCTCATCCATAGATATTTGTTTCAATTGGTATCTCTTATGGGAGCTTTGATACCTTGTTTCTTGTTTTTGTTTTACGTCTTTCAAGTAATACTCTTCTCTAGGTATCTTTGCCTCTTGCGGGTATCTTATTTTCAATTTGCGTCTTATCTCTCATGTGTTGTTTGATTTGATTCCTATTGATATCTCACTTCATGTGTTGATGTGTTGGAATCAATCATTGGTTGTTTTGATTCTTCCTTGATCATGTGTTGATTTGGATTTTGATATAATTTGGACAACCTTTCCGTGTCACACCTTGGTGTGCCTACTTTTGATTTACTTGGTGTTTGTGTCCAAATTGTATCTTTTTGGTTCTAGAAATTCTTTGCATGCATATTTATTAATATATATATATATATATCTCATGGCATGCTTGTCTTTTTTTTCCAATATATAGGGTATACTCCACCAAATCCTAAATCGGCTAAGATGTGCATGAAATTCAATTTCACATCTATATGCACATATTTATGTGGAGTGTGTCCTATATATTGTAGTGTATCTAACTACTATGGGACCCAATGAGTTTGGGAACCATTTTGTACTTGAATTGTGTTTTAGGTACAATGGAGGTGCATTGGATGCTTGCCTCATTCATAAGGAAGGTGATCTCACCATGTGATTATAGGAGTCAAGCTACGATGATTAACGAACTATCATGTTCTTCATCACCAATGACATCTCGGTAACAAGTATCTATCCCATGCATAATTTTCTAGTTTCAACCTTGTGTAGGTTGCTTCTTGGCATGAAATGCTTTTATATGTAATTGTTGTGGTTTTGGCCTATTTCCTTCACTTGGTATATCTTTGTGATATTTGTGTTGAAATTGCAAAAAAAAACTTTCCTTCCATTGATATCCTTCTTATGATACTTGTTGCCTTTTCTCAAAGCATCTTCACTAGCTCTTGTTCCCTTAGTGATATGTGTGATGTCTTTGATGTGTTTGAAGCTCATCTATATACAATAAGATAAATTTGAGCCATGTGCTATGCTTTTAAGCAATAATCTTATTTGTGTATTTATGACTTCCCTTTGGATACCTTGTTCTCTTCTTCTCTAACCATTTCGTATGTACATGTTTCTTTGTGGGTGTATATCATCAATGATTTATCTACTTAGAAACCTATACATATGAGAGAGGTAACTTTTTCAATTGGTATCCTTTTCTTTTCGAGTCACCTTGATTATTATCTTTGATTCTTTGGTGGCTTCAAAAAGAAGTTCGCTCGTGAGTGCTTGTCTTACCTTTATTTGCATTTTTACGCACTCATGTCTTATTGAAGATCTTTGACTTCATGCTTATCATGGTGAGCATGTTGATTTTTATTGGCTCTACATGTTCCTACTAGCTTTTGGCCTTTTCAATTGGTTTTAGTTTCCAATTGGTATCCTTGAACTTGTGAACATTTTGTTTTAAAAAGATCTTCTTTGTATCTTGGTTGGGCCTCTCTTATGTTGAATCTTTTCAATTGGTATCTTCTCATGGCTCAACCATATCTTTGGTGCAAGTGCTATGTGCTATGTTTTGTTTTATGCACTCTTGCACTTGTTGTTTGTTCTATATGATTTTGGGGGAGTGAGGATTCCATATTTGTGCACTCGTCAATAGTGCATGAACATTGGGGAGCTTCTCCATTTTCATTTAGAACACTCTTTTCGGATCTTTTCGATTGCTTTTCTCCCTTTGTGGAGATGTTTAAAAAGGGATGTCATCTTATTTGCAATCTTTAGATCCTTCAATATAGTTTGATTTCCTCTACCTATTCGTCATTGAATATGTGCATTTGATTTCACTCATATCTTGAGACATGCACACCTTATGGAGGAACTCATATTATATTGGCCTTCTAAATTTTTCCTCCCATTTCGGCAATAGATGCCAATGGGGGAGAAGTTTAGAGGGTTTAAGGGAATTTGGTTTTATGCTTTTGTTTGGTTCTTAAGCATTTGCTTGCTTGTTTGTCTTGCTCATTATATAAACCCTCTTAAAAGGGATTGTCATCAATTACCAAAATGGGGGAGATTGAAAGAGCATGGTTGCCCCCATGTGTGGTTTTGGTAATTAATGACAATCCTTAAGGACTAACGTGTGCTTTGAGCTACTTGTAGGTTTGGTCCATTAGCATGCTTTGAAATCCATATGTTGGAGTCAAGGCATTTCTCCATGAGCATGCAACGAAAGGGATCCTATGTAGCCCATGGAGGATGGCGTCACGTGGTGATCGTCATCAAGATAAAGGCCAAGTGAAGATTTGTCGAAGTGTGCCTTTCCCATCCTGGTGTATGGGGGAGCACGTTGCGGATCTTCACCGAGCGGAGCGCAACCAAGAAAGGTGGTCCAACTTGAGAAGGTCAAGATCGTCATCATCAAGCTCAAGTGGATTATGCGCAAGGCAAAGGTATGATCTTGATAGGGTTTCTATTTTACCGGTCTCATGATGTTAGTTGAGAGACCGGGTTATAGGATAGATAGCCGTACTATCAAGAGGGGCTCTCGAGCGAATATCTTGATCGTATCATCGTAGAGAGCTCAAACCTTTGCATCCTTGGCATCATCTTTATTGGTTCTTATTTGGCTCTTATCGTGGTGTGGTCTTGGTGCTTGTCGTGCTTGTCATGACAAGGCCAAGTTCACCGAAAACGGATTTCGTATGCATCTTCTCTTGCGTTTTCGGTTTTGGAGATTTTGCCGGTACATCCGTGCGGAAGGTTTCACTCTTCCATTTATTAGCAAAATCTCCCTTGCTTGGTTTCAATATTTCTGCTTTTTGTTGGGTAGCTCTTGTTGTCCTCTTTCCAACAAAATTGGATTCACCTCGATCAAATCTTCCTAGCAAAAGTTATTCAGTTTCAGGGTTTTACTGCTTTTTCTCTGTGCAGCGGTAGTACCGCCACCAGCACTACCGCCAGGGAGGTGCTCTGTTAGCCCTCAGCGGCAGTACCGCCGCCTCTGGCGGCAGTACCGCTCCTGAGGACTTTGAGCCCTCTCCTGGGCTGTGCAGCACCGCCAGCACTACCGCCAGGGAGGTGCTCTGTTAGCCCTCAGCGGCAGTACCGCCGCCTCTGGCGGTAGTACCGCTGCTGGGACTTTGAGCCCTCTCCTGGGCTGTGCAGCACTGCTTGAAGTGCCGCCAGCACTGCCGCCATTTGTACCCTCTGTTGCACCCCAGCGGTAGTACCGCCGCCTCTGGCGGCAGTACCGCTGCTGCGGGACCCTTTTGCTAGCGTGGCTGGCTAGGCTGAAGCCCATGGGCGCAGTACGCCAGCACTGGCGGTAGGCGCGCCCTGCGTTTCTGCTCCCACGGCTGGATTTTGGGGCAACCTATTTAAGGGGTCTTCTTCCCCAATGGTTGAAACCACCTTTCTTCTTCTCTCAATCCCTTCTCTCTCTCTCTCTCTCTCTCCTCCATGTTGCCATCTGAGAGCTTGTTTCCTCCACTTCCCTCCAATGATTCTTGCCCATCTTTAGGGAAACAAGAGAGGAGATCTAGATCTACCATTCCACCAATCCATTCCTCCTCTAAGTGAAGGGAACCTAGTAGATCTAGATTTTGGAGTTCTTAGTGTTTCTCCTTTGTTCTTCCTCTCAAATCCCTCCCTAGCATTAGTTGCTTTGGTTGGATTTCGGAGAGAAGGACTTGACACTTAGTGTGTTCTTGCCATTGCATTTGGTGCATCGGTTTGAGTTCCCCACGGTGATACGTGGGATTGAAGTTCGAAGCTTGTTACTCTTGGGTGCATAGGGCTCCCAAGAGCTTGTGCCTCTTGGGTGCATTGTGCACCCTAGACGGTTGTGGTGCTACGGGAGCCTCCTATTGTGTGGAGGTAGGCTCGGACAAATTGTACGGCTTTGGTCAACGCCCTCAAGAAGACCTTATTGTACGGGTTTGGTCAACGCCCTCAAGACGACCTTATAGTGGATGAGCAAATCCCCCATCGGGTATTCCCCACGGGAGGAGCTCACGGAGAATACGGTGAGTACGGACGTGCTTGTAGGAGGGCCAAGGAGCCTCCACACCTCTCCAACGTAGACGTACTTTCATTGGGAAGGAACTACGGGAATCAAACCTCCGTCTCCACTTGTGTCGGTTTTCTCTATAACCAAACCCCTTTACTTATGCATTTACCTTGTGATAGCCATCGAGCTTGAAGTACTATATCCTGCTATCCTTGTTGTTAAACTTGCCTAGCATAAGTTGTTGGTGCACATAGGTGAACCTAGTGTATTAGGTTTTGTGCTTGATAAATTAAACGCTAGTTTTATTCCGCATTTATCAAGCCTTAAACGTAAAAGTTTTAAATCGCCTATTCACCCCCCCCCCCCCTCTAGGCAACATCTCGTTCTTTCAGTAACCCAGACAATGTTATTTGATTAATACTTTTCGTAGACTCACCACAACAACTCGCTCGAATATCCAATCCCAAATTCTTTTACTGTTAGGTTTATTTTACTGTTCCAGTCAACTTGTATGTTGAAAGTTTTTCCGTTCGATCTTAGAGCTTCCTCCTCGAATGCATCCACACTGCAAGGATCTAAATCCCAATTATTTTCTACTTATGCTGATATTCTAGCGAGATATAATCGTGAACCATTTGATATGAGGTATATGATTCCATCATTCATTGGAAATAAATGTCATGATCATCCAAAGGCTATACAAAAAGGATTAAGCTTGCAAAATTTCAATTTTTGAAACTGCATACTCCTCACCACCCAAATCCACCAATTTGTTTTTTTTTTTGCGCAACCTAATATACAATGAAATTAAAATTTTGCACACTTGTAGATCATATCACTGTCTTTGTCTATGATTTTTTCTGGATTTTTTTAAACTTAAAAATATAAATTTTGAATTTTGAAAATACGGACTACATGGAGCTCGGGCTCCAAAACGCCTCACTCGTCTAGCTACCATATTTTGCAAATTGAGTGACTGATTTGTATATCTGTGGCAAGTTCATAAAGCAACGGGGCATTTTACTCTTACTCTTAATTTAAACTATTATTCGTGTAGACTCTTGATTTCAAGACTAGAGTAATGGGGTGTGACTTGTTATGAAGAAGGGCAGCAAAATTAGCAAGACTATTGACTCTACGCATTTGTTCCTTTTCTACATTTCCCTTTGCATACCAAACTGGTTGTTAGAAAATTCAAGTGATGAGCATAAATAGATCCACCATGCGTACATTGAAATTATAAGCGCTGGAAAACTTCTTACAAAAAAATTCTGCGTTTGCTATTCTCAGCTAGAGCATTTGTTTCACCTGCACTGTGTAGTCAGAGAAGACCAAGAGAACTATATAAAGGACTAGAAAAAAAAGAGGTAAATAAAACATGCAGAGAGCATGCACACCTCACCCTACAAAGAAAGCAAAAGCTACAGTACACCACTCATTGGTCTCTTCTTTTAATTCCAGTCTTTTTCTGATCACGGCCTACCCTGATTTTTACCACTACATTTTTTCCCTCGAGTTTACATGCATACACCTTGTGATTGATGTTTAAAGACTACTTTCTGTTTACTTGCAGGTACTAGTATATTTTGTGTAGGTGTTACAGTTAGAAAGCCTGTATGTAGTCTTTAACGTCGGATCAGGCATCCATTGTTGTCTCTACTCTTGCTGGCCTCTCTTTTCTCTGCAGGCTAGATGTATCATCAGACTTAACTAAGCTTTCTTTTCTGTCAATCTTTCTGAATCTCTTTTAGTACGAATAAATATCCTACGGTTTTGGAGATGAGTCTGGTCTTAAGAAATTCCTTGCTTGTTGCTTTATCTCGGTCTTCTTTTCTGTATCAACTTTTTCTTTTTCCATCAGTCCTCTCATGGCCATATGGCTGGGCAAAGTGCAGGGAGAGTGTCTGATAGCCCCCACTGATGATAATTTCGGCTGCTTTTCCTAGTAACTATCTTCGGCTCTGTGGGCTCTTCTTGTGCTGGACTGGACTACCGGTTGGTTGGATCTGATGCAGATGAACTGAACACTGGCTATTTCTGTTCAACAACTTCTCCTCTTCTGAACATGCGTATGCGTGTGTGAATGAAGTAAATCACATTGCAGTGCGGTGCGGTAAGTTGGCAGATTCTTATTCGTCCAGAACTGCTGAGTAAATATGGCTCTACAGGTGTTTTGGCACTTGCTGACTTGCTATAGAGCAGTGAAAAGAAAGTTTCGAACTGCTTGCTACATTGGATTCTGTTGGCCCGTTGGGTTTGTTGGTTCGAGTTCAGCAAGAGATAATCAGCCTAAAACTCTTAAACAGAAGCATACGCCACAATTAGCCAATGCAATTTGTTGTTTCGATTTGCATTCCAAATTTCCAACATCAGTAAACAGTGCGAATACTCTTAAACTGATTGTTGTCCCTTTAAGGCAAAGAGGGCCGGGGAATAAAGAAGGGGAAAAAGCAAAGGAGCAAAAAAGCCGTGCAGTGATCTTTTTAGAGGAGATCTGGGGGCAATTGGGATGTATTGGGGTTTGCTCCTACTAATTCCCTGCATCTCACATACCCACACAGCTTTTCTTCGAAAGCCTGGCTAAGTATATGCAGGCTTCCTTTGCGTGCATGCTTGTCCTGGGATATAATCCCTAGGTTTATTCCTTGCAAACTTTTATGTCCTTTATCCTCCACGCACATCTCATCGAGAATATTCTGGCAGCTAGGCTTTTGATCTTTTGCATGCCATCTTTTGCCAAAAGCATTGGCGATCCATTCGAAATGTTGCCTCTAGTTAGTATGTTAACCTTATGTAATTGTGAGATTGAAGATCCCTCCATATTAATCCATACTCCATAAAGAAATATGATTGTTGGTTTATTATCCCATAAATAAAGATAAAAAAAAGAGGATGCGTAGGTAGCCTTTTTTGTGGGACTAGTACATTGCAACCAAGAGAGAGAGAGAGAGAGATCTATCGGGGGTGGAGCATATGCTCCCGGTTTTGTAAAATGTGTTTTAAACGAATTTTGAAACATCAAAAAATTTGGACAAATTTTTTTTTGCGTACTCAACATTCTATATATTCACAAAGTCGCTTCACATAAAAAACCGGCATTTCTGTATCGTGTGTAGAAAGACAAAAAAAAATGCTAAAAAGGCTTTTCATGAGACATTTTTTGAATCTCTTTTACACATACCACACAAAAATATCATTTTTTTCGTGAAACTTGGCTAACGTATATAGAATGCCGAGATATACGCGCCAGTTTTTTCTTTATTTTTTTAACATGTCCAAATGTGTTTTTCCCTGTCTATACAATATAGAGAAATATAGCTATATATGGTCCAATATGTAACTTCTAGAGCCACACGAAATTCTACTACTCACTCCGTCTCAAAAAGGATGGCATTTCATTGTCAAAATTTGAATGTATCTAGACACTAAATAGTGTTAGATACATTCAAATTTAGACAAATAAATAACATCCTTTTTAAGGACAGAGAGGATGTATAAATTACATGCAAATCCAATCTTTAGAGCTGATCTAACCGGGAGCTTGACATAGTGCACTAATTGGGAGTGAAAAAGACAAGAGGTGATCAGGGCCGGTGTGGGACACAGGAACATGATGCGCGTGTCAACGCACGACAATAAAGAAGCCCCTCGGGTCTTTTTTTTTATCTTTCGCAAACTCTGCGCTGGATCATTTCTAGGGATTGCACATACATATCGCTAGCCATGCATGCATGGTCCAGGGACTGAGGTCGGATTCCCATATGCATGAGCTAGCATGACATAAACTCGTGATCATCATTTGCATGCAAGCAGATGCAGCAAATCCATGCATGCAAATCCATGATGGACTCGCAGGCCGCAGCGCCCTAGTGCACGTGAACTAGATTTTCTTAAATTCCGGCCAATTTTTCTAACCAGTGGATTTCCCTCCAACCGTCCTATTCCTTGAAAAATATGTCACATATGGGTTGATCAGGGTTTGTATCATTCAGTCATACTCCCTCCGTCCTTAAATAAGTGTACTTCTAGCCTTTGTCTTAAGTCAATTTTTTAAAATTTGACTAACTTTATAGAAACAAGTAGCAAGAGAATGATATGAAATTGGTATATTATGAAACTATATTTTAAAACGGATCTAGTGATACTAATTTAGTGTCATATATATTGCTACGTTTTCATATAACGTTAGTCAAATTTTAAAATGTTTGACTTAGGACAAAAGGTAGAATTACACTTATTTGAGGACTGAGGGAGTATATGTATAAATTCCTAACCCTGTAATTCGAAATATGTCACATGTGTGTTAATCGGGGTTTGGTCACCGGGCGGAAACTCTGATTACCGCCCAGTAATAGAGTTTCCCGAGTACCCCCGGTAAACAGTCTCACCAAGCAAAACAAATTTACCTTATTTGAAAAAAAAATGAATTTAAACGTTCAAGCCAGGATAAATTGTATATGACTCTTGTTTGACAACATATGGACACGTGCCACAGTAGTAGGGTCGTCACGGTTCGATTCCCTAGCCAGACTTTTTCTCTTTTTAAGAATTACCCCCTTCGTTCTGAAACATAAGATCTTTTGGATATTTCATGGTGGACAATATTAGGATTGAACTGAGTGAATAGACATGCTGAACTGCGTCTATATACTGAGTACAAGATCGAATCGATAAAAATGTCTGTAATAATGCAAAAAACATGCCACAAAATCTTGAATCGGGGACCTGATAAGAGAATAAACGAATGGAGTAAGGCCATACCGCTGTGATATTAGTATAATTCATGTTTTAAAGCCAATTTATTAATAATTTTCTTAGAAATATGGAATTCAATTGTTTTGAAAGCTTTGGTTGGTAATTTCCCGGTATTTTCTGGTAACTGCGATAATCATAAATCTCGATCTTTCTAGGGAAAAAAATATTCGGTAACCAAAACCTCGGTGTTGATTCCTGGGGGTGTTTTTTTTTACCTGGTTCTCTACTTACCGGAGTTGATTCATGGCCGACTCGAAGATTTTCAAGTATTGTGCCACGAATCTTAAAGCAACAACGTTCCACAGATATTTCATACTCGACACTAAGCTATAAGTACATATCAACACGAGCAGGTGGCGTGCTGGTAGTTTTTCCAGATTGCTGATTCCTCCAAGTTTGCTAATGCAGGCAATGGCAACTAAACGAGTTTTTAGCTTTTTTTCGTCGAGGAGGGGAGCTCCTAGCTAGTGCGTCTGTGCGTGCATCCATACAGAAAAAAGAACACATGGTATCATGGATGAACGTTTTTGGATGAACGTGTCATCGATGTTTGGTTGACGAGTAATTAATGAGGAGGCCAGGCATCTCTCACATGAAAAAACCACCAAAACGAACATAAGTTTGATCTATCAACGCATCGTCAAGATCGAATAGGCGTACCCTCCCTAATTACATGAAATACAGACAGGAAAATAACCGTGCAATTAAGATGAAGAAAATTAACATCCATGGACAAGATCAGCTAGCTAGGCACGAAGCAAGTTTTCAGTTGTCAAATATTGGATGCACGATTCGGTCGATCGACTTCTTTAGTTGTTTGCTAGAAGTTGTCGCTCCATGTATCGTTCACCGGCGGCAGCCGGCCGAAGTACTGCCTGGTCAGGTCGGTGGCGCAGCAGGCGGCGGTGGCGATGGAGCGTCCCTGGTATGCGATGGAACACAGTGGCAGCTGCATCTCCTCGACCTCCCCGGGATCGCCGACGCCGATGAAGTCCCTGGTGAGGCGGCGTCCACCAGCGTGCATGGTCACCGAGCCTTCTCGGGTGAGGCCCCAGCTGACCGTGTCGGGGCCGACGACGGTCGAGCCGCTGTCGGTGATAGGAAGAAGGTCATCAAGGTATGTCAGGGGTTGGAACGGAGGGAACAGCTGGTGATGTTGAGGTTCTTGGGAGAGAAACATCAGGGGGTTAGGGTTTTGAGGGAGAGGTGGAGCGGGGAATGGGAGGAAGAGTGGTGAACTGTTGCTGGTCATGATTAGATTGTTGCTGTTGCTGCTATCGCTGTTGTTGTTGTTTGCAGCTGCGAGAAGCCTTGCGCTCTCTTCAGCTAGGGCATCACAGAAGGCCCTGTGGGTCAGGAGACTGTCCTTCCTGCATGGATATGCATGTTAATCATATGTATGACTAGAGGAAATAATCAACGAGAACTAATCATGGAGTACTATGTAGATCCATGTACTGCATGAGTGAATGGATAGCATGCATGTCAAAGTTGCACTAAACTTTGGTGAAGAAAAGTTCCTGACATATGATTGTGGTTGTGTGTGTATGCATGTATGTGTATGTGATATCAGAGAGCGAGTGAGTGATCATTGAAGTCAAAGGATTCGCATGCAGATGAGCTGGAGATGTGAATTCCATGATGTATTCCTGGTGTGTTCAGTTCATATGCAAACTACTGTGCATCTTCAGCGGTTATTCTAACAGTCCCCACCATGCACCCTTTACATCTACTGCTTGAAACAGCACCCATTAATTTCATTTGATAATGCAGGAGGGTTGCAGGCAGTGTATGCCAAGAAATGGAAGTATGAAAACGATCCTACACCAGAGACAGGTCACCTATAAATACAAGTGTTTCATCAATGCCTCTTGCACTTACCATATATATTACAGCTTTAACTGGACATGGCCTCATGCATTGTATGCATAGCCAAAATTAAGTGCTCGCTGACCGTTCACAAGAAATTGAAGAAAAGTAATTCCAATACTGCAAGTTGTGCGAGTATGCATGAACATGTAATCATGATCAAAACCTTAATAATTAGGTTTCACATGCGGTGATCTCTTCTTGCCACCCCTGATGAAATCACCAGCTACGTACTGTTCGTGTTGGGTGATTAAGTTGAAAATTCAGATCAAAGTTCAGTGAACATGACGACTGAGATGCAAAAGGGCAGCTGTGCGACCAGAGAGAGAACCCACAGCAGAATGCATGTTTATGTTTGTTATGTATACCTGGAGAAGAGGATGCCGCAGTCGCACCGGTACTCGCGGGTGCCACAGTTCTTGACGTGCGCCTTCCAGTCGGAGTGCACGGCGTAGCGCTTGCCGCACCGCTCGCACTTCCACCGCTTCTCGCCGTGCTTCCTGGAGAAGTGCTTCTTGATGCCCGTGAGGTCGCCGAGCGCCCTCGCCGGGTCGTGGTGGACGCAGGTGGGCTCGGGGCAGACGTAGACGCGCTTCCGCGGCGGGTCGCCGGGCTTGCTGTTGCCGGGCATCAGCGGCGCCAGGCTGCGCTGCCGGAGCTTCCAGGGGAGGTTGTGGCCGCGGCGGTGCAGCTGCAGGTTCTGGTCCCTCTGGAAGCCCTTGTCGCAGATCTCGCACACGAACCGGTTCGTCGCCACCAGCGTCCGCGGCGACAGCGCGATCACCTCCGCGCCAGGGTCTGCCGTTCCATCCCACCGCATAAGCCACAAGAACAGATTTCGACCAGGGTCTTGATGCAAGAAAGACTAGTACGTCCAGATTTCGACCAGGGCGCAATTGATGATCTAGGTTTAGTTAATTTTGTTACCTGGGTTTCCGGGCTGGCTCCTCTTCCTCTTGGCCCTGACGGGCTCCTCCAGCGGCAGCGGTGGCGGCCTCGGTAGCATCGTCGCTGCCGGCGCAAAGAGAGGGCTCAGCAGGACATGGTTGCCGACGGCGATGTCTCCACCGTGGGAGTTGGATCCGGTGGTCTCATGGTCAGAAGAGAGATCACAGAGCATCATCTTCGATCTCCTCTCTCTAGGTGGATTTTGTGTGTGTGGTCTCGAGGGTCTACCAGTACCAGGCACTGCTAGTAAGCTAGCTGCTGCTGTGTGTAGGAAGGAGTGGGGTGAATACGACGAGGGAGGGAGAGCTATAGGATAGCAGAAGCAATCGGATTGCAGGAAAAGGCGTCAGAGAGAGAGGACGATGTGGTGTGGTGTGGTGCAGGCTACAGTTGCTGCAGGCAGCCAGAATAAGAAGGGCGTCGCGCAGGCGAAAGCTCCCCCTCCCCGCCGGAGCCCGCCTAAAAGGCCCCTTCCCTTGCTTTACCCTAGTGGCCGCATGCATCATCCACTAACAGCAAGATAGTGATTCTCAAAACAAAAACAAAAAAACTAACAACAATATAGTTGCCGCACTGTCACTACGGGAAAACTGGATGTCTTAAACCGCGGAACACGGAAACGGCTTAGGCCATGTACAATGGTCTTATCATAGCCATGCCACATAGGATAATTGCTGAGTTGGAGCGGAGAGAAACGAAAAACAGGTTTGCCTTCTCTTATATAAGAGATGATCTCTTAGCACAAATTCTCCCACCACAAATTTAGGGATATCTGATTATTACAGATAAGACTAAAAAATAACCATTGTATAACATGTTTTTTTGTCATGTCTATATTATGCGGCTAGTTTATGATAAGGTTGTCTTATTAACCATTGTACAATGTACATGTCCTCCCAAGTTTGCCGATTGCAACAGAGCCCACACACCGAGATCAGGCAAAAGACACTTAGCGAAATACGGCACCCGGCAATAAAGCCCCTATGCCCACTGTTTCGTCGATGACACTAGTGTAGAAAAGTGATTATCAGCGGACATCGTTAAAAATTTGCCATGCCATTGATATTTGGGCAAAATATTAGTGACGTGGCAAAATATGGTCACATCAGACGTCAATAAATATAGACACGACACAATATCTTGTCTTGTGCATGCTTTCAGACCATATTTACTAATGGAGGGTTATAACTCGTGCACGCTACTAGTAGCCCCGTTACTAGGGGTGTGTACGTTAACACCACAACACCACACGTCACTGTATTTTGGCTAAATACCATGGTGTGCTATGCTTTGCCCACGCCACTAGTAATGTGGGTCGGCCCACTATACTTACGTCGACTATACATCACTCTCACTCCACACCATACGGCCCCTTCCTCTCGCCTTCGTTAACTGTCATCTCCCCTATGGTGTCGTCTCCTCCATTTCTTGAGTTGCTGCCTCATCTCCCCTCCACCGCCGCCTCCTCTCCCTGACACCACAGTCTGCGCCTCCTCCTCCAATCATCGATGCCTCCGCCCCTCTCCCCTCTTCCTCTGCCTCCTCTATTCTCCATCGCCTCTACCTCCTCTTCCCGACACCTCCGTCCGCCATCGCCTCTCTGATGCCGCGTCCGCCGCCACCTCCTCCACTCCATGGTGAGTCTCTCATTGATCTTCTTTTAATTTTTCTAAGTGTTTGTTATTTAGAATTTGCTAAGTGGTTTCTATTGAAAATTGCTAGATTTAGTTCGATTAGATCTAGTGGATGATAGTGCCCGCCCACCATGGTCGTGGTTTCCATCGGCGGCAATGGGAACAACACCTTCGAAGAATCCAACAGTGTATAATTTCTCTTGATTTCGTGTTCACCCAAAAATATGTCGATTTGATTTGATTTATACATTTTTATCTAATATTCAACATGTGATTGTTGTACTTGGGGCATGAAAACTGAGTTGAATCATTGTCTCGAAGGCAATATGCATATTCTAAAAGAAAATGCAAGAGCTAGCTCAAGAGAGAAACCGGAAAAGGCGGAAGCGGTGAACAAGTTTGAAATGGACTAGAAGAGGATTGAAAAAAGAAGATAGAAATGGAGTTTCATATTGCTGATATCGTCAATGATCACAAGAAGGATGTAACTCGGTTGAAGATGATGAAGATCAAGAGATATGCCCTCGAGAAGTATATTTGCCTCCAATATGCATTTGGAGAAATATTATCTTAGTCGTGATTATAATCACAATGGTTGGTTTTTTTAGATGCACTAGATAAACGATATTGTATGGTCTGCTTATGATGAACTGATGTCTACTACACGCTTCTATTCTTATAGACTTGTTGGGCCTCCAAGAGTAGAGGTTTGTAGGACAGCAGCAAATTTCCCTTAAGTGAGTAACCCAAGGTTTATCGAACTCACGGAGGCGTAGGTTTAATGTATCCCTCTCAAGCAACCCTGCAATTAAGATACAAGAAGTCTCTTGTGTCCCCAACACACCTAATACAATTTTCAGTTGTATAGGTGCACTAGTTCGGCGAAGAGATGGAAAATGCAAGTGATATGGATGGTAAAAGGTGATTTTGTAATTCTGTAATAAAAATGGCAGCGAGCGAACAAGTTACAAAAGTGACTTAAAACGGTGATTCAATGTTTGGAAACAATGCCTAGGCTTTTGATACGTGTCAAACGTATCTATAATTTTTTATTGATCCATGCTAATTTTGTGATGTTGTCACATGTTTTTATTATCATATTACATCATTTTTATGCATTTTGTTGGACTAACCTATTGACAAGATGCCCAGTGCCAGTTTCCTGTTTTTGTGATGATTTTGTTGCAGAAAGTTACTTCTGGAAATATTCTCGGAATTGGACGAAAATTTACGACGATTTTTTATTGAAGAAATAAGGACCGGAGCCAGAAGGGCGACCTCGGGAGGGACCCACAGCCCAGGGGCGGGTCCCACCCGCGGGTGAGAGGGGGGTCGCGGCCGCCGCCCGCCTGTGCCCCTCGGAGACCCCCTCGCGACGCCCTTTGGCCTATAAATCACCCCCGACGAAAAAACCCTAACCCCCGAAGGATTTTCCCAAATACGATACAGAGCTCCGCCGCCATCGCCGACAAGTTTTGGGGGTTTAGAAGGTCCTGTTCCGGCACCCTGCCGGGACGGGGATCGACCGCCGGAGCCATCTCCATCAACACCGCTGCTTCCCATGATGAGGAGGGAGTAGTCCCTCACCGGGGCTGAGGCTTATACAAGTAGCTATGTGGTTATCTCTCTCTCTCCCATGATGTGATCTTCGTTGTGATCATGAGCTTTGTTAGTATAGTTGAATACATGATGTTTCCCTATGTGTAATGGATATGCTGTTGCTCAAGTGGTGTTATCTAGTATAATTTGCGGAGTCACCGTTGTGATCACGGTACCTCGGTGACAGTGTGGGTGCCGTGTGTGACTCTATGCATCAAGATTAGAGGGATCTTCATCATGAGTTTGTTCTTTATTATTGTTGAATTGAATAGATCATGAGGTTTCTTGATGCTTGTGTTATTGAAGAAAGAGACTATTCAAGAAATAGGTTGTGGTGCTTATTAGTACTATCTTTGGATGCGGATAGTGACAACATGAAGTGTCCATAGATGTGGAATACGAACTTTAAGGTGTGCTTCTCGTAGCCCTATGCAATTCTCATCATATTTGATCCACAAAAGAATGATCTCCGAGTAACGTCTACCATGCATGTGTTTTTGTGGGAACTATCATGTGTTTAATTATGTTAATGATGTTGAGAGTAGTCACTAGTGAAAGTATGAAGCCAGGGCCTTGTTTCCAAGCATTGATACACCATTTTTAGTCACTTTTGTCACTTGTTTGCTTGCTGCCATTTTTATTATAGAATTACAAAATCACCTTTTACCATCCATATCACTTGCATTTTACCATCTCTTCGCCGAACTAGTGCACCTATACAACTGAAAATTGTATTAGGTGTGTTGGGGACACAAGAGACTTCTTGTATCTTAATTGCAGGGTTGCTTGAGAGGGATATCTTTGACCTCTACCTTTCCGAGTTTGATAAACCTTGGGTTACTCACTTAAGGGAAAATTGCCGCTGTCCTACAAAGCTCTGCGCTTGGAGGCCCAACAAGTCTACAAGAATAGAAGCGTGTAGTAGACATCAAGCTCTTTTCTGGCGCCGTTGCCGGGGAGGTGAGCACTTGAAGGTATCTTCTTTAGATCTTGCGATTAAATCTTTTTGTTTCTTGTTTTTATTTTTACTAGTTTGGCTTATGGAACGTTGTCCTTTAAATTTTCTTTTTGAGAGTGACCTCTCCACCACTCCCATGGTGGATAAGGTTACTCCACATACTGAATGTATTCCTTTCAAAATTCCGATGGGGATAATTGATCTTGTTATGAGTAATTGCTATGCAGGAGATGGAGCTATACATCCTAGTTATCATCTGCTTTATTTTAAAGAATTATGTGAGTTGTTTGAGATTGCAGGTGTATCAATAGAGGTGATCAAGAGGAAATTATTTTCCTTATCACTTAAGGAGAAAGCATTGGAGTGGTATAGGCTGCTAGACAATTCTCACTTGTTGGACTGGAAGGAGATTATGTCTCTCTTTTATTCTAAATTTTATCCTCTTCATGAAATTCATCAAGATAGAAATTATATCTACAACTTTTGGCCACGTGACGGAGAGAGCATTGCTCAAGCTTGGGGGAGATTGAAATCATTAATGCTTAAATGTCCTAACCATGATCTTTCCAAGGATATTATTGTTAATATTTTTTATGCAAGGCTATCTCGTCATGACAAGGAAATACTTGATGCTTCTTCTATGGGTTCTTTTACAAGTAAGATATTGATGCTAAATGGGATCTTATTGAAAATATTCAACACAACATTGAAGATTGGGAGATCGACAAAGGTAAAGAGTTAGGTATAAATTATGAGTATGATTGCATTAAGTCTTTTGTTGAAACTGATAGTTTTAATAAACTTACTGCTAAGTTTGGACTTGACTCTCATATAGTTGTTGATATCTATAAATCTTTTGCTTCTCATATTAATATTCCTAAAGAGAAATGGTCTAAGCATCATGAACCTTTCAAAGACATTTGCAAACAAAATGAAATTGTTAATGATGATTGCAATAGACATGATCCAATCTCTACAAATAATGTTCTATATAAGCATGTTAATTTTTATGGAGTGCATAGACCTTGTGAAAGCACTCGGGTTGAAGAAGATAAATATTGTAAGCAACATAAGCATGAAAGAACTAGCAAATGGCTTAAGGATTTATATAAATTTGCTAGAGAATTAAATGACCTCTATCCTTTTATGTGTGAACTTTGCAAAGAAGAAGGTCATTTTAATTTCCAATGCTCGTACTTTAATGATAGAACTATTAGCCAGTTTTATGATAACATGATCACCTATAGTCTTTATGATGAACTTAATTTATTTTTGGGGGTGTGAAGAGTTATC
The DNA here is from genome assembly GCA_012064385.1 of Puccinellia tenuiflora. Classification (NCBI taxonomy): domain Eukaryota; kingdom Viridiplantae; phylum Streptophyta; class Magnoliopsida; order Poales; family Poaceae; genus Puccinellia; species Puccinellia tenuiflora. The sequence continues at coordinate 615,835 of QRDG01000308.1, read as the reverse complement.
AGAAAAAACTTCTTGGTTAGATAGGAGAGTACTTTTAGGACGAATGGCATTCTTCAGGGAGGTTATCATTATTGTGTTGTGAATTGCCATGACAGTGCTTACATTGAAAAAATTAGAAAAAATAGCACTTCACCAAAGTATAAAAGGAAAAATGTTTCTTATGTTGCCAATAATGAAAGGGAGAGATCTCCAGTTCTCTGTCTTTTCTAATAATGAATCAGATTATGTGGAGAAGCTTCCTTTCCAACCACTCCCTCCTAAGGTGGTGGTGAAGAAGAAGAAGAGAGGGAGGAGTAAAAAGAAAGAGGAAACAGTATCATCCCCTAAGCATATTTCTCCCATCATGGTTGTTCCTAATGAGTATGAATCAAAAATTATTGAAGATGATCCGCTTGATTGTATTCATTATTATCTTGATGTTAAGTCTATAGGCACTATTGAAGAAGATTATGTTATGCCTGTTACTTATTGTGATGATCATGATTGGGAAAATAATACTACTTATGATCTTGAAAATATTTTTGGCACCAATCTTGAAAATGATGATATTGATAATTGTTATACTGTTGGGAATATTCATGTTTCTTCTAATCATAATGTGGAAAACCCCAAGCTTGGGGATGATGGGTTTGAAAATCCTTTTGGTATTGAAAGTCATGACGATTTGTTTACAAAAATATATGCTTGGAAAGATGACTATCCCCTTGTTTATGATGATATTATGCCTCCATTTTTTGATGATTATTGTGATGATAACTATGCCATAAAGAATAATTTTAATCATCCTTACGAGACTTGTCATAATTATTACTCTCCTACGGAACATCATATTTCTAATATACAATTAGTCTATCATGTCCAAGTTCTATATGATAGTCCTACTCTCAATGCTACTATTAATAAAGATTTTGCTTATGTGGAGAGTAATAATAATACTTTTATGCATGTGAATCATGAGAAAAATGCTTTATGTGATGGTTATGTTATTGAGTTTTCTTATGATTCTACTAAAAGTTATTATGAGAGAGGGAAGCGTGGTTATATAAATTTTCATCTTATGAAGTTTCCCCTCTTTATGTTGAAGGTTTTAATGTTGCACTTGCTTTGCCTTCCTATGCTTAATGCTTTATGCTCCAATGATTTATTTTCTTACAAGATGCCTATGCATAGGAAGAGAGTTAGACTTATATGTGTTTGATATTTGCTTCATGATGCTCTCTTTTGCGTTCCAACTCTTATTCTTATGAGAGCATCATTAAAATTATCATGCCTAGCTAAAAGGCTTAAAAGAAAAGCGCTTGTTGGGAGACAACCCATCTTTTACTTTCAGTTTGTTTTTGCTTTTCTTGAAGTCATGAAGTTGTTTCCTGTAGCAACTTCATTGTATCTTTTGTTTTGGTTTTTTGTGGCAAGTTTAGCCTCTAATGCATTGAAAGTGCGAGGTATTGTTTTGCTGTCCAGAAACAGATTTCTGTCCTTCACTGTTCGAAAATCCAAATATTCCATAAATTTTATCTTGTTATGATATTTTTAGACAGCAAGCCTGATACTTTCATCTATCTTTTGTTAGTTTTGAGTTTTCTGATTTGAGCTACAGAAGTGCTTCCAAAAAATTCGATCTTTACAGACTGTTCAGTTTTTGACAAATTCTGGTTTTATTTTGTATTCGTCTCTTTACTATCGTCAAATGTGATACTCTAGAGGAGGAGTACCACATTGAGGCTTAGTAAACAGTATCTAATGCCTGATAAAGTTGTTTGCAATTTGTCTTGAGTAGAACACATGTGCATTTTAATTTTTGAGCACTAACCCTCTAATCAGTCTATGAAAAGTTTTGTGTGAAGTGATTTTTTAAGTTTTGAACGACACGGTGATGTGAGAATGGAGAAAAGATCAAGATTGGGGATGCCCCCATGGAATCCCCCTGGAATATTTAAGAAGATTCAAGCATCTAAGCTTGGGGATGCCCAAGGCATCCCCACTCTTCACCAACAACCATCAGGTCATTTCGTTGAAACTACGTTTTTATCACTTTACATATTATGTGCTATTCTTGGAGCGTCATTTTATTTTGCTTTTAGTTTTGTTTTGTTTGTTTGCTGGTCATATTCATGTTGGATCCTATCCATCTTGTGTGGGAGAGAGACACGCTCCGCTTTTTCGTTTGAATACTCCTTTGCTTCGCTTATATCTTGTTGAGTATTCTTAGATACTGTTTGTTTGCTAGTAAGCTCTCGCTTTTAGCTTTTATCTTGTTTAGAGCTGCTAGTTGTTGTTGTTAGACTCTCTTGATCTTCACTTATATTTGTTATAGAGTTGTTTTGGTTGCTTGGTTGATTTGTTAGAGCGATAAAATGCTATGCATGTGGTAGTGGTATGAAATAGAAAAAAACCTGCATAGTCTTGTAGATCACTATGTGGATAATTTGATACTCTTCAATTGTTTTGAGGCATTAAAATAACTAATGGTTAAAATGTGTTGGTTAACGGTGTTAGAGCTGATTAGTGGAGACGTGTTAGTAGAGTGTGGAGCCGTATCTTTCTTAACTAAAAACAACCTAAGTCAACAATGTTTTTCCATCATGAATTCTGCTCAGTTGAAAAGAAGTTTCTAGTGGGTAGTTACTGCAACGGTCGGGGAAGCCAACGGGGCACTTGTGTCGCCGCCACGATCCCTCTCGGGGTGTTTTAACCATTTGTGGAACATTGAAATTGCTAGTTGTTTGCAATATACGAAATGCATTGTTGAGTTTTGGTTTTTGGCACTTCCACTTCCATATTTTGCTAGCCTCTTCGGTGCTGCGCAATGCCCTCTCTCACATTGAGATTGGTGCATACTTCGCCAGTACATCCAACCCCGTGGGAGAACTTCATCTTGTTCTCCTACACATAAGCCAATTATCTCCCTCAAAACAGCCACCATACCTACCTATCACGGCATTTCCATAGCCGTTCCGAGATACATTGCCATGCAACATCCATCGTTACATCATGACTTGATGTCATTCTTCATTACCATATAGTTTGCTTGATCATTGAGTTAGTGTGCTGCGTGGCTTGCCACATGTTCTACATTTTTTCACACTACGCTCGATCATGCATACCTTCTTTTATACATCATGTATTAGTCTTATGAGTTATGAGTACCAAAAAGTGTGATGATCCATTTGTAATATAGAGTGTTGCTCCTACAGTGAGGTAAAAATACAAAAATAAAAGAAAAATAAAAGAGCCCAAAAAGAGGACAAATGAGAGAGCATTTAAAAGAGCCAAGGAGGCCACCAAAATCCAAAAAAATAGAAAAAAGAGAGAGGGAGCAGCACTACTATCCTTTTTACCACACTTGTACTAGTTAGCACCTACACTTCATTGTAGATAGTTCTCATGTTGTTTTAGTAGTATAACTATGTGGGGAATTAACGTTATAGAACTTGGCTTGTATATTCCAAGGATGAGCCTCCTCAAGTGAGATCTAGGTCTTCATGAGCAAGCAAGTTGGATGCACCCCTACTAGTTCATTGGAAAGCTTTCATACACTAATAGCTCTATGTGCATCCGGTGCATGGTAATCACGACTCCTCATACAGTGTCAACTACGGGACTTCCTTCTGTCTTGTGGTTACCCTCTCCACTGTTTGAGCCTTTCTTTTTGGCCTTCCAAACCTCCATCATTGTTCTCTTTGCCATAACATTTTGGTGCCAAAGCCACTTCTTACTTGCACTAGTTGAGTAGACTTCGAAACAGTTGCTTTGTGAAGGAGATGGATTAGGACACCTGACTCGAGCTTGGCTATTTTCATGAATGACTACTTGGATGCTTTGAAGAATGATTGATGCTTTACATTGGAGACATAATTTGCAATTCTTTTTTCTAAACCTTATGTATGGTTCCATGTCTCCAACGCACTTATTCATGAAAAGTTTCTTGCATTTGTTAGCTAGCGTATGTTAATCATTGTTTGCTTAATGTCAACTATAGACAATTGTTTTGGATCACCTTATTCACATCATGTGTTGTACATTACTATCTTGATCATGATTGTATTGGTTGCATGTCTCATCAAAAATTATTTTGTTATCACTTACCTACTCGAGGACGAGTAGGAGTTAAGCTTGGGGATGCTGATACGTGTCAAACGTATCTATAATTTTTGATTGATCCATGCTAGTTTTGTGATGTTGTCACATGTTTTTACTATCATATTACATCATTTTTATGCATTTTGTCGGACTAACCTATTGACAAGATGCCCAGTGCCAGTTCCCTGTTTTTGTGCTGATTTTGTTGCAGAAAGTTACTTCTGGAAATATTCTCGGAATTGGACGAAAATTTACGACGATTTTTTATTGAAGAAATAAGGACCGGAGCCAGAAGGGCGACCCCGGGAGGGACCCACAGCCCAGGGGCGGGTCCCACCTGCGGGTGAGAGGGGGGCCGCGGCCGCCACCCGCCTGTGCCCCTCGGAGATCCCCTCGCGACGCCCTTTGGCCTATAAATCACCCCCGATGAAAAAACCCTAACCCCCGAAGGATTTTCTCAAATACGATACAGAGCTCCGCTGCCATCGCCAACAAGTTTCGGGGGTTCAGAAGGTCCTATTCCGGCACCCTACCGAGACGGGGATCGACCGCCGGAGCCATCTCCATCAACACCGCTGCTTCCCGTGATGAGGAGGGAGTAGTCCCTCACCGGGGCTGAGGCTTATACAAGTAGCTATGTGGTTATCTCTCTCTCCCTTGATGTGATCTTCGTTGTGATCATGAGCTTTGTTAGTATAGTTGAATACATGATGTTTCCCTATGTGTAATGGATATGATGTTGCTCAAGTGGTGTTATCTAGTATAATTTGCGGAGTCACCGTTGTGATCACGGTACCTCGGTGACAGTGTGGGTGCCGTGTGTGACTCTATGCATCAAGATTAGAGGGATCTTCATCATGAGTTTGTTCTTTATTATTGTTGGATTGAATAGATCATGAGGTTTCTTGATGCTTGTGTTATTGAAGAAAGAGACTATTCAAGAAATAGGTTGTGGTGTTTATTAGTACTATCTTTGGATGCGGATAGTGACAGCATGAAGTGTTCATAGATGTGGAATACGAACTTTAAGGTGTGCTTCTCGTAGCCCTACGCAATTCTCATCCTATTTGATCCACAAAAGAATGATCTCCGAGTAACGTCTACCATGCATGTGTTTTTGTGGGAACTATCATGTGTTTAATTATGTTAATGATGTTGAGAGTAGTCACTAGTGAAAGTATGAAGCCAGGGCCTTGTTTCCAAGCATTGATACACCATTTTTAGTCACTTTTGTCACTTGTTTGCTTGCTGCCATTTTTATTATAGAATTACAAAATCACCTTTTACCATCCATATCACTTGCATTTTACCATCTCTTCGCCGAACTAGTGCACCTATACAACTGACAATTGTATTAGGTGTGTTGGGGACACAAGAGACTTCTTGTATCCTAATTGCAGGGTATCTTGAGAGGAATATCTTTGACCTCTACCTCCCTGAGTTCGATAAACCTTGGGTTACTCACTTAAGGGAAAATTGCCGCTGTCCTACAAACCTCTGCGCTTGGAGGCCCAACAAGTCTACAAGAATAGAAGCGTGTAGTAGACATCAGCTTCATACTTTCACTAGTGGCAACTCTCAACATCATTAACATAATTAAACACATGATATGCAAGGTAGACGTTACTCGGAGATCATTCTTTCGTAGACCAAATAGGATGAGAATTGCGTAGGGCTACAAAAGCACACCTTAAAGTTCGTATTCCACATCTATGGACACTTCATGCTGTCACTATCCGCATCCAAAGATAGTACTAACAAACACCACAACCTATTTCTAATACATCCACGGCACGCGCGCTGTCACTGACGCACCATGGAGATTATACTAAACACAAGCATCAAGAAACCTCATGATCTATTCAACCCAACAATAAAGAACAAACTCATGATGAAGATCCCTCTAAGCTATTATCATAGACTCACACACGGCACCCACACTATCACCGAGGCACCGTGATCACAACGGTGACTCCCGAACTCATACTAGATAACACCACTTGAGCAACATCATATCCATTACACAAAGGGAAACATCATATATTCAACTATATCAACAAAGCTCATGATCACAACGAAGATCATATCATGGGAGAGAGAGAGATAACCACATTGCTACTCGCACAAGCCTCAGCCCCGACGAGGGACTACTCCCTCCTCATCGCGGGAAGCAGCGGTGTTGATGGAGATGGCTTCCGGAGGTCGATCCCCGTCCTGACAGGGTGACGGAACAGGAACAATCTGACCCCCGAAACTTGTCGGCGATGGGGCGGAGCTCCGTATCGTATTCGGGAAAATCCTTCGGGGGTCGTGAGTTTTAGGTCACGACTTAATTTATAGGGTCATTTAATATATTTCCCTTAGAGGCTTGGTACGACTCAGTTTTGCCACTAGTTCGAAATGGTGCTCAGTTTTGCCACTACTTCAGTCGCAGCTGCTATGGCAAGGCCAAACGGCCAGTCTGAAGCGGATTCCGTCTATAGGAGTTAGTGAAGTGGGTCCGCATCTTACAGGTGGGACCACGCCTTACATGTGGGACCGCGCATCGGCGCCAAAAATAACGACCTGAACCCTACCCCCCGATCTGTCCGTGTACCACCCCTGCTCCCGAGCGGCCACCACCTGTGCCGCCACCACCTCCGCCGCTACCACCTGCGCCGCCGCATCCGTCCCGCATATATAGCCAACTGCTCCACCGCAACGTGCTCCACTACTTGTCCCGCTCATTCTGCAACTACGCCCGCCACCTGCTCAACCCGCGGCGGGGGCTCCTTCCGTGCGCCCGGCGGGAGCACTTGGGGCTTGCGAGGCAGAGGAAGTAAGAGGGTTAACTCCAGGGCAAAATGGCGAGCGGCAGCGACCCCGGAGTAGCTGGCGAGGCAAACGTCGGGCCGGAGACCCGCCGCGTCCACGACTGGGTTCCCGAGTGGTAAGTTTGAGCTCGCTTGTGCATTTGAACATTCGATTAGACATGAGACGCCATTGGTTTTAGTTGATTTTGCTATTGGTGTGCTGAATTCGTCTCTACTTTCGTGGGTTAGGATGGAATTGCGGTTTGCTTTCTTGGTGAATATTAGAAGGGACCGGTACCTCGTGGATGCAAAGAATAAGAAGAAATTCGCGGGAGGTTTCGATTATCCTTTGCCAATGGATTGCAATTGGAGTTTTAGACAATTTGGGGAGGTAATTTGCAGCCCATATCCTTGGGGTTTGCATGATGAAGTGGAATTCAAATACTACGATGGGGGAAATAAATGGGTGAAAGTTACAAATGATGAAGAGCTCGCTACCATGTTTGCTAAGCATAAGGAGGGAGAGAAATTTCATGTGAGGCTGCAAAATGATGTGGTTGTGCCGGCAGTTGGACCATTCCGGGCAGCACCATGTCGTCGTGATCGCAGCTCCAGCCAGAAAAGTTCAGGTAGTGCACGAGGACGTTCTGGCTCAACAAGCATGGGCAGCAGCAGAAGGGTCCCTGTTGAAGTGGAGCCTGATGAATCCAATTGTGGGGATGAAGAAGAGAAGCTATATTATGATGTTGTTCAGAATTTACGACCTGCATCTCAGGCTGAAAACCAAGATGAGGCTGACGCGGTGGGTGTAGACGAAGACAATGCAGCTGTGGGTGAGGACAAGGACGAAGACGTTCCAGCTGTTGAATGGGACCGTGAGAACCCTCAGATGGAAGAAGGTTCCATTTTTTCATCAATGAGTGAGTGTAGAAATGCACTTGTGACGTACTGCATCAAGGCAGAACGTACGTTCGAAGTTGTCAAGAGCGATAAAATTCGTTACAGAGTGCTATCCGACTGAGAATTGTCCATGGAGGATGCACGCATCTAAAATGCAAAATAGCATGAATATTCAGGTCAAAGTGAACCCATTTAGGCACACATGCCAGGAATCAACACTTAGGAAGGAAACAATCACTAGAGCCAATTCAAGATGGGTGGCTGAAGAAGTAAAGAAGTGGGTGACCGAAGACAATCAAATAGGTACAAAGCAATTGATGAAGAACATCAAAGAAAAGTTCAAGATAGATTTACCATACATGAGGGTGTTCAATGGTAAAAATCATGCTATGGATTCTATTTATGGTAACTGGCAGGAAAGTTTTGAATTGTTGTATGCATTCAAAGCTGAAGTGGAGAGGACCAACCAAGGTATTATTGTAGAAATTGACCACCACACGGTGGAGTACACATTGAAGGGAGTGAGAAGGACCAAGGAATGCTTTAGGAGGGTTTTTGTCAGCTTTGAGGCATGTCGCCGGGGTTTTTTGGTAGGCTGCAGGCCGTATTTGGCTGTTGATGCTACTTTTCTGACAGGGAGGCTTAAAGGACAGTTAGCGGCAGCTTGTGCAGTTGATGCACACAGTTTCGTATTTCCAGTTTCATATGGTGTGCTGGAGACAGAGTCTGAGGAGAGCTGGACTTGGTTTTTCAAGAATCTGCACCGGGCTATTGGACATCCCAATGGGTTGGTAATTCATACTGATGCCTGCAAGGGTTTAGAAGTGGCCGTGGACAATGTGTTCCCTGGAGTAGAGCATACGGAATGCATGCGTCACCTTGCTGCAAATTTTGCGAAGAAATTCAAAGGAAAGTTGTATAGCGACAATTTATGGCCAGCATCTTTGACTTGCAGTGTTAAGAAGCACAACTATCACATGAGGCAGTTATACAAGAATGACAAAGTGCAGGAATACTTGGAAACACACCACTCCAAGTTATGGGCCAGAAGCCAATTCAGTGAACTGAGCAAAGTTAACTATGTGCACAACAATCTTGCAGAGTCTTTCAACTCAACGATCCGAAAACTAAAGGGTCTTTATATGGTGGATTTGGTTGACAAGATAAGAATAGAATACATGCAGAAGTTTCATTTTTCTGCAGGAATAGCCAAGGCAAAATTCATGGGCCACATTGTGATCCCTGCCGTGTTGAATGAATTGAAGCAAAAAACTCAAGGCTTGGACATGGAAATGAAACTTTGCTCGGCTACCAAAGCAGAGGTATCATTTTTGGATAAAGAGAAGAGGGAATGGAAATTCCAGTGGATTCAGAATCTAGAACTTGCAGTTGTAGGCAATGGCAGATAACTAGGTTGCCATGCATTCATGCATTATTTTTCATCACCACTCTATCAGGTCCAGCAGGGAACATACAGCAATATGTGCATGAGTACTACTCTGTTGCAAGGTTCAAAGACACATATGCACTTGCTTTACCTGCTTTGGAGGGAAAACATCAATGGGATGTAGTGAACCCTGGATTCAAGCTTTGTGCTCCAGTTCTGAAGAGAGCAGCAGGTAGACCGAGGAAGAGTCGATACAGAACTCGCAGCAAAGGAGCTGGACTTGGAGCGAGGAAGTGCAAGTGCAGTGTGGTGAGTCTTGTCATTTCGGTAGGTATTGTGATAACGGAGTAGATCCAGCGTTCGGAGAGTGTTTGGATGAAAATGATTTTGATCAGGCTCCAAATGATTTTGATCATGAGGCTCCAAATGATGCTCCAAATGATGATGACCATGTGGCTCCAAATGATGCTCCAAATGATTTTGATCATGCGGCTCCAAATGATGCTCTAAATGATTTTGATCATGAGGCTCCAAATGATTTTGATCATGATGCTCGAAATGATGCTCCAAATAATTTTGATCGTGAGGCTCCAAATCATGCTCTAGATGGTTCACAACATTCTGTGGTTGTGAGTTCTGCTAGGTATGTCAATCTTGCCAATACTAGTACATTTATCACTTGACATTATCTCACTGCCCTTTATGTTTTGTACAGCTCTGTGGTAGTTTCGAAGAAGACTGCCAAAAGGAGAAGAGAAGAAGCAATGAGCTCAAGGGTCACAAGGAGCAAAATGGTGGCAAGGGTCACAAGAAGCACAATGGTGGCAAGAAGCACATGGAGCACAGTGGTGGCAAGTAGCACATGGATCAAAAAGAAGCCCCGACACGCTTTGTAGATTGAGTTGGAACCAAGTAGAATTTATGAAACATTATGAATGATGTTGTATTATGTTGAGTGATGTTGGACCTATGCTACTACTATGTTTTAATGGTGGTTGGATGATGATGGTACATATTTTGAGCAAGTCGTGTCAAAATGAGGGCCAAATGGGTGAGTGATTGAAATATGTGAACCAAACTTCAAATTTGATCGAAACCTAAAAATTGACATGCTATTTGGATGTTGCAATGCTTTCCAAACTATGGTGAACTTGCTTGTTCTAACTTGGTCATCAATCCGAGCCCTTTTGCGAAGTAAACTCACATTCATGAAAAATGTTCTAAAAAAGAGCTCCAAAGGTAGGGTAAATGGCCTCATTTCTAAGCAAGGTTTTTTTCGACCTTGTCTAAATCAGCCAAATAACTTACCTACACATCTATTCCATATATATAGACTATGTGAGGTGGTTTTCCATTTTTTTGATTTTTTTTGATTTTTTTATGCTCATTTCAATGCGACGGAGTTTGAGATGCCAAGATGCATTAATTTTCGTCTGAATGTATGTAGACCTTGTTTATCAACTTGAATCGTTAGTATATGACATTATAAGACTATGTGCGTTGGTTTTTCATTTTTTTAATTTTTATGCTCATTTCAATGCGACGGAGTTTGAGATTGGGCGATATGAGCCAAGATCCATTAATTTTCGTCTGAATGTATGTAGACCTTGTTTATCAACTTGAATCATTAGTATATGACATTATAAGACTATGTGCGTTGGTTTTTCATTTTTTGAATTTTTTATGCTCATTTCAATTTTGGTCAAACCTAGTTTGACCAACATTTAAACAAGTTTGAAACATGAAAATGAAAAACTAAACCTGGATCCTTCTTAGTCACTCCAAAATGAAGCTTTGGTGAGGTTTTAGAAAATTTCATGTCCCAAATCCAAAACCACTTCTCCTCACTTTGAGTTGAACTCTCTGCAACATCGATCGTGGTAAGTCATTTGTGTGAAGGTTTTCTCATGAAAATACACATAGACCAAGTTTATTATGTTTTATCATAACTATTTCACATAATACGACAATGTGCGCCGGTTTCACATTTTTACGATTTTTTTGAATTATTTGTGCTCATTTTAATGTTTGGTCAAACCTCACAAAAAAACGTTGACCGACTAAAAATCCAAGTTTTATATTTTTTAGCAACTTAGTTGCATAATACGACAATGTGCGAAAATTTTATATTTTTTTGATTTTTTTAATTAGTTATTCTCAACCCTAGCTCACTGAAACACTAACCCTAAACCCCGAAAACCCCGAAAGCCCTAACCATAAACCCCATCCGAAACCCTTCCCGCTTCTGAACCGTTGATCGCTGGTGAGTGAACGGTTGGGATCATACACGCCGATCCGCATGTGCGCAGGTGACGCGCTGATCCGCGTGTGCGCTCGTTCTGCAATCTGATTGGCTCGTGGCATGTGATGCCCTAATTGGCTGGATATATGGGGTTTAGATCGGCCCGCTGGTTCGATCTAAGCCGTTCAATCAGATCCGGCAACCTAGAATGACACGGTGCATGCAACAAGCGTACGCGCGTCTGACTTCGTGTCCTTCCTGTGTGCTCGCCTCCACGCAGCCGCCCGTTGCATGCATGACCATGCAGGCGCCTCGTCGTTTCAGTGGCGAGTCGTCGCATCGCTGCACGGGCCGTTAGGCGGCGCATCGTTTCAGTGGCTAGTTGGGCGGCGCAGTGAACCGTCGCCTCGTAGCAGCGCCGCAGAGGCCACGCGGCGGAATGCATGCCATCTTGGCGTTAATGGCGACGGCCGCTACGCTCCTTGGACCGGCTTTAAAAAGACCACCACGGGACCTCTCCTCACACACGCCACCACCGCACCGCTCCTCTCCCTCTCCCTCTCCGTCCACTCGCCACTCGCACAACCAGGATGCACCGCCGCGGGCCAGGTTACCAGCCGACGGAGGAGGACCACGAGCGACGCCGCCGCCTTGAAGCGGCTTCATTGCTCCGGTGCCAACGTTCGAACGAGCGACGCCGGATCCAGGGATCCGGATTTTGGCGACTAGGGCTGCGGGTACGCAACCACCACGAGCTGCTCCGCCTCCTCCACCCCCGCAGGACGACCGTCGTCCCATGACGGTGGAGGAGGCGGAGCAGCTCGTGCGCGCCTACCTCCCTCTGCCCGCCGACCGTCGCCTGTCGGACGGCTGGCTGGTCAACATCGACAACGTCCCGGTTGCGCCACCCCTCACCGGCCAGGCGAGGCTGGACTACATCCGGGCGATGTGGGACTCGGATGCCGCCGGCGCAGTGACGGAGGAGGAGCGGAGCCGCGTGCCTCCATTCAACGCGTCGGCGCCCTACTGGGACTACATCGTGCGATCCGAGCACGCCCGCCGCCTCCATAGCTTCGCCACCACCAGCCGCACTGACAACGAGCCGGCTCCCGTGGAGTCGTCCGACGACGAGGAGGCAGCACCGCCTCCGACCTGCGCCGGTTGTTAATATCGATAACGGCTAGACTTAGGGCTTTTAGGATTCTAGGCAAGCAGTGGTTTCTCCACAAGCCGCGTCGGTCATTAATATCGACGTAGCCGGAGATTTCAACCCTGTTTGCCTAGAGACTCATCCATGCATTGGTGATGAGCACTTCACTTTATAAGTGAGCAGTAGCTCGATCAGTGCACCGGGAAAGCCTCCGAGTCTGGTTTCAATCCATGGAAGGCAAGGCCAGTGAGCGTCGCCGGCCTCATCGTCCATGGGTTGACACATAGCGATCTTTGCCCGCCCAAAACGGCCACTTGACCAAAAGGGGTGATCCCAAAGCTCCTGGCCGGGGTTAGGGTTAAGGCTTGGATCGCATGTATCTGTCGGAGAATAGGCCCAGGAACTAGGCGTATCTCACGGGGTAAGAATCGAGCAAGGGGCTGAACACGGAGTCAAACAATCCTCAACGTTCCACGGCGACGGTGCTCGTCGGGCTCGTCGGAGGAGAACACTGCAGAGAGGGAACGCACGTATTACCCAGGTTCAGGGCCCTCTTGTGGAGGTAAAACCCCTACGTCCTGCTTGGCTGTATTGCTTGTGGAGGTTTTTCAGTACAGGGAGAGCTTGTGGAGCTCGAGGTGGCTACAATGGCTACAAACCCTAACTGAACCAGAAGGTGAACTTGGGGTTGAACCAGGAATCGAACCCTTGGCACGGGAGTGCCCTCCCTCCTTTTATAGTCGTCTTGGTCCTCTTCCGCCCAAACATTTGGGCGGGAAGGGTTGCCACATCCCGACGAAGGAGGAGGCACGGTGCACCATAAAGGTGAAGTCCACCATAAAGGTAGAGCCCGTGGACGCGGTCCACGGCAGGGGCGCAGCGTCACCAAAGCTGAAAAGAGGCACCGTCCAGCCAGGACGGTGGGCTGGCGCAGCTGGCGTGGAACGGGTCCCGCGGTGACGTCGCCGTTGGAGCGTAGCTGCAGGCGGTCTCCTTATCATCAAAGTGGCAAGCCTCGTTGTCCGCTTTGCTTGGTGCTGCTTTGTTGACCCCTTTATTCATCAGAACGGCAACTGGGGCGCTGGCGTCATCACGCTTTGGCACGCCAGTGGCTCTGCGGGAAGCGCAGAGCCCATGTGCGCTCTGCCGCGGAGGCAGAGCTGGCTTCGAGAGGAAGGAAGCCTCCGAGGCAAAAAAGCCTCGGCAAGCTTCGCGGCTTAGTCCTTAGCCGAATCCTGATGGCGCCTTGAGGCGCTTTCTCGTGGAGAGATCCCCTGTCGAGACTCGACAGGCTTGGAGAGCCTCTACAGGCTGAGAGCCTGGTCCTTAGCGAAAATAAGACTGAAGAGTCCCTTGGGCCTTGGCAGGCCGGCCCGTGGTACCCTGGTTTCCACTGTGCCGACAGTAGCCCCCGGGCCCACGATGGGCACGCCGGAGTTGCCGACGGAGGCGAAGCGTCGAGGGCCCAACAGAGCCTGCCAAGGCCGCGACACGTGGAGCGCGACGGTTGCGCCCGCGGCCACGATCTCCTCGGCTTCAACGGGCGTCGTGGTGGGACCCGCCACGACCAGGCGCCCGGTCAATAAAGTCTGGGCGCGCAGACTGCGCCTGTCACTTCTCCCATTGCTCCGCCGCCCACTTCGTCCAAACGATTTCTTCTCCCCAGAGCGCTCCTTCTCCACGGTTGTCTTCTTCCTCTCCGGCGAGCGATGGCACCCAAGAGAGCGGGCACCGACGCGAAGGGCAAGGCCACGGTGCAGGCCGGCTCGTCGGCCGGCGCGTCGGCGGCGGCGTTGCGCGGTGCGGCCCTCACGGCGGCGATGCCGCCGACCCGCGTCTCTGCGGCGGCGATAGCCAAGGTGCGCCACCTGGTGGCGGCGGGCTCCAACGAGCAAGGGGCCACCGAGATGAGGCCAAGCGGCAGCAGGCTCGCCGACGAGTTCTACCCCATCTTCCTCCACACTCTCTATGCTGGCCTCGTGCCGCCATTCTCCGATTTCCTTCTGGCGATTCTGGAGACGTACCAGATCCACTTGCTCCATCTTCACCCCAACTCCATTCTCATTCTTTCCATCTTCGCCTACTTTTGCGAGGCCTACGTCGGCATTCGCCCTTCGGTGGAGCTCTTCCGCAGCTTCTACTCCCTCCGGAGCAGCGCCGCCGGCGAGCACCTCGGCTGCGTCTCCTTCCGCATCGCCGCCGCCAGAAGTGAGAATTACATCCCCATCGCTTGGCGCGGTGAGAATGCCATCACCATGGTGACGAAGAAGGTGGACGGCTTCCGCGAGCGGTGGCTCTTCGTCGACACTAAGATGAGGAACCCCCTCCTGGAGGTGCCTGAGGGGCCCCCGGCGAAGTGGGCGCGCTGGGGGAGTGCAGAGTTCACCGGCCGAAATCTCGACGCGGTGTACACATACATCCAGCGCATCCGCGAGGCAGGGGTCACCGGCCAGATGGTGGCCAGAGACTTCTTGAGGCGCCGGATTGCCCCCCTCCAATGGCACTCTGAGCCGATGTGGAGCTACAAGGACAAAACGGACGCGATGAGGCTGAGCCGAGACAACCTTCAGCCTGAGGTGCTGAGCCAAGTCTTGGGGGTGCTCTTCGCCTCCAAGACAACAATCCCGCTGCCTGCCCAAGACGACGCACGGCCGCTCATCGCCTTTGCCGAGGAGAGCATCTCGGAGCATCGCCGGGGCATGCCGGTGTTCGACGAGTGGGGGATAGTGCCCGCGGGCCACCGCGGGCCCCGCCCCAACCCGTTGGCGCGGAACCGGAGAACATGGATGCGCCCCCGGAGCAGGAGGAGGCTGAAGAGGCTGGAGAGGACTCGGGAGCCGAGGACGCACCCACCAAGGGCGAGGCCTCGAGGGGTGCCAGCTCTGCGGGCGGGGACGAGGCGTCGACAGGCGCCAGCCCTGTTGGTGAGGACGAAGTGGCGAGGGGCGCCAACCCCTCGAGAGGCTCGTCAGCTCCTCGAGGAGCATTCCCGCCGACGTGGACCTCCAGGTGCTCTCCTCCAGCGACGAGGAGGGCGCCTTCTACGTCGCTCGCTCCAAGCGCGTCGAGGAGGAGAAGGAGACGAGCGGCGGCGGGGGTGGGCGCAGCGAGCCCCGCTCCAAGGCTGTCCACGACAGAAGCGCCGCGACAGCGAGGAGCGCTTCTCGAG
>QRDG01000308.1:460901-593303 GCA_012064385.1 Puccinellia tenuiflora | reverse complement strand
ATGTGTTGGTCTGCAAGTTCAATTTTAGTACTGGAATATTTAGGTGCTGATAGTTTAGTAAATGTGTATGTGCTCTGTATGTTCATAGATGTTAATACTACTATTGTAATTTCGAAATATTATGACCTTTTCATATTATTTTATTTCATATCTACTAAAACCTAGCATATGTTGCTATTATTGTTTTATTAAGTGCAAAAAATAAATCCAAGGCATAACAGACATTTCACAACTCATCATATCAAATAAGCCAAATCTTCAGAAACCCAAAACAATCTCCAAACAGTTTCTGGGAGCTTCTATCCAAACAGTTTCTCTCACCGAAATCCAGAAACTTGTTTCTGCATAAGTAAAAGTTTAAAAGAAGTCACGCTAATACTTCTTTCGCGTGGGAGAGAGCACACGGCGCCTGTGCCTTGCAGTACCCGTTTATTAAAAACACTGAGCACCCCGTGCAATTTTTTTTAGCACCAATGGGTGGGCTGTGTAAAATCGCTAGGCGCACTCGTAGGACTATATCTCCAGGGTGAGCGCGTGATGACGGTAGAAAGAAATGCAAAGATCACACGGTTGGATTCGGCCGCAGCTGATCCGGTCCCTCAGCTGTTTCCTGGCACGTCAATCTGTCGTCACATTTTCCTGTACGGCCAACTAGCCACCACCAAGTACAACTTCTTCTCGCCTAAGCTAAGCATAAGACAATTTCGTCAGGACGACCTGTTCCTCCTCGCTAATCATCATATAAAAATACGGATTAAATGACATGAGCAGCAGCGTACGTAGAGGAAGCTCGAAGCAATGCTGCGGCGGCCGGGCAACGACAGCGCCAATTCCCAAGTTGACAACCGCAGGCATGCGGAACATGTCAAACACGCTTCCACAAAATCCTACCAAAAAGGTCAACACCCGGCCATATGCTAACGATCAAGACTACAAATAGCTTCCATATCATCCCCGTTTCCCTCACATCATATCCATCAGCAGCTACCAGAGCAGCAGCAGGTGTTTCTCCTTGTGGAAGTCTAGCAGTGCACATGGCCGCTTCTTCTAGCTCATCGTCGGCTGCTTGCCGCAGCCTCTTGTTCACAGCAGCACTGGTCCTAGTGCTGAGCCACGCCGCTCACGCTGCCGGCCGGCTGAGCCCGTCCTTCTACGACAACTCATGCTCCGGTACACGGGACATCGTCCGGCGCGTCGTCCAGGACGCCCGGGTCGCCGACGAGCGCATCCCGGCCAGCCTCATCCGCCTCCACTTCCACGACTGCTTCGTCAACGTGAGTTCACAAAACCAACTGATCATGATAGTACGCCACGGTGTAAGCATCATCTCATCGGTCTTTGACCGCACGCTTTAATTCGTCCAGGGTTGCGACGGCTCGCTTCTGCTCGACGACGACGTCTCCATGGGGATCGTGAGCGAGAAGATGGTCCCGGCCAACGACAGGTCGGCGCGCGGGTTCGACGTTGTCGACGACATCAAGCGAGCGCTCGAGAACGCTTGTCCCGGCATCGTCTCCTGCGCCGACATCCTCACCCTCGCCGCCGAGGTCTCCGTCGAGCTAGCCGGAGGGCCGTACTGGACCGTTCCTCTAGGCCGCCGCGACGGCACGGCGACCAACATCGAGAGCGCCAACAATCTCCCGAGCCCTTTCGACTCCCTGGAGACGCTCCAGGAGAAGTTCAGGAACCTGGGCCTGGACGACACCGACCTCGTCGCGCTCCAGGGAGCGCACACCTTCGGGCGGGCGCAGTGTCAGTTCACGCGCCGGAACTGTACGGCCGGACAGGACGAGGGGGCGCTGGTGAACCTCGACGGAGTGACTCCCGACGTCTTCGACAACAAGTACTACGGCAACCTCCAGCAGGGCCGGGCTCAGCTCCCGTCGGACCAAGTGATGTTGTCCGATCCCGTCGCGGCGGCGACCACCGCGCCGATAGTTCGCAGGTTCTCCGGAAGCCAGAAGGACTTCTTCAGAAACTTCGCGGCGTCGATGGTTAAGATGGGAAACATAGGCCCGCTAACCGGAAGGGACGGGGAGATCAGGAAGAACTGTCGGAGGGTGAACAAGAAACCATATTGAGGAACAGGATTCGACGTTGGTCGATGAACATAAATTTTAATTGGTTATTATTGTTGGACTAGTGGGCGTGCATGCTTGTATAAATTATTGCTTTGATTCATTGTGACTGTAATTTTTGTTGTCACTTTCATCTAAAGTCAAATGTAAATGTTTCTTGTTCTCTACTTGTGATTTACTGCAACCACGTTCCTTACACAGGCTTGTTTATTTTTGAAAAATTCACTTAAAAATTATTCAGATAATGTTGCATCAAAACACTGCTACAATCGGTGATGAGGGCCGCCTATCATTGCGGGTGTTGGCTACAAGAGCATCTCCACCACTTCCAATAACTCACTCAATAGGCCCGCAGGTATACAGTGACGTGCCACACAATTACATGATACTAGTATATATTTTTTAACAATTTTTTGGTGAATCGCTGCATATATAAATGATGATAATAATCTAATCTCTCAAAATGATGATAGTTATCAATCAAAAAATGACAATAATATATGTAAAAGACAAATGCCATGTTCAAACATATATACAATTAATTTCAATCTCTCGACTTGGTTTTAACTCTAAACTGTATGCATCTTAAGGAAAGCCATTAGTTAATCATCAACAAACTAGAAACTTTAGATGATGTCAATGGCAATCATCATCTTGCCCACGACGACCTCCTTTCACCCACGAGGAACTACTTTTACCCCTTCTTGCTGAAGACAATCCGTTTTTCATTGTCATTGCACTAGTAGGAAAATGGCTATAGCCGCCGGGCCCTCACTGGCGAACAAAATTACACGTTCGCCAGTGCTAAATGTGTGAAATTGACCGAAAATAACCACAAAGACAAACAATTTCACGAAATAAACGTTGATTGAAACTATTTCACGAAATAACCCTTTTGGGTAGGAGGCGCTACACATCCTGCCAGCGTGGCGCCGGGGGCCCCCACCCGTGGTAGTGTAGCGCCTTGGTAAAAGGCGCTATGCTTCGCATTTGTAGCGCCTTGTCGGAAGGCGCTATGCTCGCATCCTTAAGCCGCGCGACGCCCACCTCCGGCCCTAGTGGCCACTTCGCACACTGAGGAGCACGGGCGCGTTAGGGTTGTGGTATTCCTCCCCGCCGCCGCCGCCGGCCCGTGGTCGGCCGCCGCCGCCGCCGGCCCGTGGTCCTCCTCCCCACCGCCTCCCCACCCCCCCACCGAGCTGCTCCCCACCAAGCTCCTCCAACCACGCCGCCGCCGGCCCGTGGACCTCCCCTGAGCTCCTGCTCCTGCTCCGCTCGTGGTCGTCTTCCCCACCGAGCTGCTCCGCTCGTGCTCCTCACCCCCCACCGAGCTGCTCCGTCATTGGACGTTCCCCCATAGAGCTGCTCCGTCCGTGCTCCTCCCCCCACAGAGCTCCTCCGCCCGTCCACCTCTCCACACCGAGCTCCTCCCCACCGAACCCCTAAGAGTAAGGTATGGGTTCAGTCCCAAATTCATTTGCAAATATTTGATCTATATGTTTCACTCCGAAATTAGTATATTTGGATGCAAATGTATTGCCTATTTGATTGTCTTTACGGAAGAATGACATGTTTGTAATATGTTTAGCATTAGGATAGGCATAGTATGTATTGGTAAATTTTTCAGATTGTATGGAAATCCTCACTATGATGATGTTAGTTTGTTAGTGTGATAGTTGGAAAACGTAGGATTGTTGTTCATGGTTTGTAAAACATCAACAATATGGCATAGTTGCAATGCATATCATTAGACCGGAGCGTTCAATTATCTTCTCAATTAGGCCATATCATTAGGCTAGTAGGATGGTATGGTTACTATTTTCCGTTAAACATAGTGTGTTGAACCTATTGTTTCGAATATGTAGGATGGTGTGGCTACTAGATAATCACTACGATGTTCAACACCGGGCCTATTTGATGGCGGAGAAGGGAGAGGTAATAAAATTACTTTTACCCTTGTATGTATTATTTTTCTATTGCTTGGTAGAAGATTATGTTGTAATAAATTTATTTGTCATATTGTTTTGCAGGAGCTTGTACCGTTAAAGATTCGGTCTCATGGGGCGTCGTCGGGTGATATGCCGTATGATGAGCGGTACACTGAGTACATCGAGAAGCTGGGCCTCCTCCCGTTCATCCAGCTGGTTAGCCGGTCGACCCCAAACCTTAACCCGCCCGCAGTCACGGCTCTTGTCGACCGGTGGAGGCCGAAGATGCACACTTTCCACCTTAGGACCGGCGAGATGATAGTCACCCTACAGGATGTTTCATGATCCTTGGACTTCCTATCGAGGGGAAGCCTCTGTGCATGAGCACAGACTCTGAAGGGTGGCGCGCGCAGATGCAGGCCCTTATTGGTATGGCTCCTGAGGAGCCCGAAGACAAGAGTAAAGACAGAGTCCCAGCCGGCGCTACTTATGTTTGGATAGTACAGAACTTCGCGCATTGCCCGGTGAATGCCGATGATGACGTGATACAGACGTATACTCGCGTGTACGTGTGGTACGTTATCTCTCGGACTCTGTTTGCCGATAGCGGTACCGTGGAATTACCGCATAGTGGATGTGGCTAAAGGCGTTGACCGTCTTTGACTCCGAATGGAGCTGGGGTTCTGCTGCACTTGCCTACCTGTACCGGCAGGTAATTAGTTGGTCGGCTTTAACTTATTCATACATTTCCATGTAAAACATGTTTTCATTTAACCTTGTTTCCCTTTACGTGCAGTTGGACGATGCTTGTCGTAGAGCGGGCAAGTGTGGAATTGGGGGTCCTATGGTTCTATTGTCGATCTGGAGCTGGGAACGATTCCCAGTAGGACGTCCGCGAGAGGTGGGGTACCTTCCTTGGGACGACTACGGGGATCACCCTCTACGGCGCCCCACTTGGGCATATAGGTGGGACGTAGTATCGGAGGCTCACAGCGACATCAATACCATGTACAAGCAGTACACCAACGAGTTTGATGCGCTTACCCCTGAGTAGGTTAGTATCTTTATTTACATCAGTCGATCACATGATTTTGATCGGCCTCCAAAATGATGTTTGTGTACTTCGTTGTCAGGTGGTATGGGAGCCTTACGGAAGCGGTGATGATTTCGGTCGAGTCCTGGATTTCCCGTTGAACCCGAAGTGCTTGGAGGAACAACGTTGTGGCTGATGCGCTGCCCGTTGATATGCAATTGGGCGGTCGAGTTCACTTGCCACATCGTGTGATGAGGCAGTTTGGGTTGTTCCAGGCTCACCCGGCTGTGTGGGTGGACACGGACCAGTCCCTTCACGGGTTAGATACTAATTTTATTGTGCTGTTCTCGCTTCAACATGGTGATACTGATCGTCTATATCTTTCGTACATGCAGGTTGGACAGAAAAAGACAGAGGAAGGTGAAGAAATGGGACATATTCCACAAGCAATATGTCATCGACTTCGAGACTTGCGTGTGGAGAGGGCTAAAGAGAGTGGATGGGGCCGGCAAAGCGCGCACAGTTCAGTTGCATTCAACAACTACCTTCGATGGTTTCTTGCAAGTACTCGTGTGGAGATATGCCCGGCGGCTTTTGAGGAGGAGATTTTGGAAGAGCCCACCGTGTTCGACGAACTTGCCCAAAGGGAGTACAACAGGATGGTCAGGTCGGGCAACCAAACACCTTTTTTCTAACGTGCTAAACTCTGTGGTAAGTGTTTCCTTTCCCATTTTCATTTTAGCACAAGTACGTCTCTTTTGCTTGCATAACTTGTTTACTTTGTTTCAACCATAGCGCAAGGAGATAAAGGAACAAGCCGGTACAAGTGAGGAATTGTTGAGGACCACCCCGGCGGGAGAAAAGGGTGAAAGTGCACTTCAAAATTTCTCAAGGTACGTATCCTAATCTTGTGGACTTCAACATGGCCTATATACTCTTACTGATAGTAAGTCTTACAACAGTCGGCCCGACGGTTACGCCGGTTGGCGAACCTACTCGGTTGCCGTGATCCCGAGTACACAACACCGTCACAATCTAGATCCAATTCGCCTTTTGATCTGCAAGATGATCTTGAGGGTGAAACCACCTCCGCGGCTCATATGGAGGACGAGGACGAGGACGAGGAGGTATGATCTTGAAGAAGGCCTAATTTCAATCATGTTATTGTTGAATTAACGCAACCCTACATTTGTCGTTTCTAAGATTCCGGATACCATGACATTGACGGAGGCTCAAGAGCGGTCCGCTTACTTGATGAGGTCAAAGAGGGCCGCTAGACGGATTTACACACCAAGTGACTACGAGCCTAAAGGAAAGGAGAAGGTTGGTGAGGACGAGCGGGCACGGAGGTCAATAGCGGCTAGAAGAATGAGGTACGACGAGGACGACGATGAAGAGTCGGAAAATGATATAGATGAGGAACAAGAGCCGGAGCCGGTGCGGAGGAAGAAGATTGCTATAAAGAGAGGTCGGGGCAGCCGGACCCGTGGACGGAAGTAGGAGATATCATCAATTTGTTATCATGTCAAACTTGTAGGAGATGTCAAACTTGTATTTGCACTTGTTGTTTCGAACTTGTAGTAATGTAGCCGGACGCGTGGACGGAAGTAGTTGATGTCATCGATATGTGTCTTATGTTTATCTGTGTATGTATATGGAACTGAATATGTGAAATTTGTGTGTTGCTGTCATCTATGAAATCTTCGATGTCATCTGTCATCTGTGAAATCTGGAGGAATTAGTTCTATACCATAGAGTAGCGCCTCCGGCTGAGCCGCTATGCACTATAGCGCCCGTGGCTAAGGCGCTATGCTATGGTATATTATGCCTAACAGAACCCACCCGTGAGCTGTCCCAGCGAGGTGGGCGCTGAAACGGCTAAGTCCTAGAGTAGCGCCTCCGTATGAGGCGCTATGCACTATAGCGCCCGTGGCTAAGGCGCTATGCTATGGTACATTATGCCTAACAGAACCCACCCGAGAGCTGTCCTAGCGAGGTGGGCGCTGAAACGGCTAAGTCCTAGAGTAGCGCCTCCGTACGAGGCGCTATGCACTATAGCGCCCGTGGCTAAGGTGCTATGCTATGGTACATTATGCCTAGCAGAACCCACCCGAGAGCTGTCCCAGCGAGGTGGGCGCTGAAACGGCTAAGTCCTAGAGTAGCGCCTCCGTACGAGGCGCTATGCACTATAGCGCCCGTGGCTAAGGCGCTATGCTATGTACATTATGCCTAGCAGAACCCACCCGAGAGCTGTCCCAGCGAGGTGGGCGCTGAAACGGCTAAGTCCTAGAGTAGCGCCTCCGTACGAGGCGCTATGCACTATAGCGCCCGTGGCTAAGGCGCCATGCTACGGTACATTATGCCAAGCAGAACCCACCCGAGAGCTGTCCAGCGAGGTGGGCGCTGAAACGGGTAAGTCCTAGAGCAGCGCCTCTGGCTGAGGTGCTATGTTGTAAGGTGTAGCGCCTTGGACCAAGGCGCTATGGTTTCGAAAATGCTCCCAGCCTGACTGGTCTCAAGCACATGGAAGATACATTACACCTAGAATAGTAACACACCAATGAAATTCACAGAAGCACAGAAATAAGGTTCACAACAGTAACATCCATGACGCTCCATCATTACTACAAGGTTCAATGGACAACTAGGTTCACAACATTGACGCGTGCATCAATACTACAAGGTTTAGTCGAGAACAAGGTTCGACAAAGGTGAACAAGATGATGAGCACCACATTGCTCTACTGCGTCGAGGCCGGTCCCTTTCCCTTGTCCTTCCTCTTGGAAGTGAACTCCTCCTCCTCGGCCGCTTCTCTTGCGAGACGAGCCTCATGAAGCACCCTCTCCCGAAATATCTTCGCTTCCCTCTCCTTCTTTGCCCTCTCCATTTCCCATAACTTGGTGCATCTCTCCTCAAAATCCCTTTGACGTTTCTCGGCTGCTTCTTTGATCTTTCTCTCCTGACGGCGTTGATACGCGTAGTACTCCTTCCTCAGTTGTTCCTTCTCCTCTTTCTTCTTTTCTTCCTCCTCTTTCTTCTCTCTGTCACGTTCAGCCGCATCTTGCTCTCTCACCTTCCTCAAACCCACCTCCAACCAACTCGGCTTCTCACCTTCCTCGTCCGAGTCCACCCAATTGATTGTTGCCTTGTTGGGTTGAGACGCCGCCATACCTACACAAATTTGAAAACAATTGTTTAGTAAGTAACATGTGCTTCATAAATAACAATAAACATGTGTGAAACAATATGAAAGCAAAATTAAAATGGAGATACATACGGAAAGGGTCCACTAAGGTATCCTATCATACTCTCCGTTCTACCACCACCACGGCCTCTACCACCACCAAAACGGCCTCTTGTGAGCCCAAGTCTTCTCCCTCTTTGTTGTGTAGGAGCTTGTTCGCTCACTCTTTGTTGGCTTCTTCTTCGTTGCAGTGGAGCTTGTTGCCTATGTTGGCTAGGACCACTATGTTGGTTAGGACCACTTTATTGGCTGGGACCACTTTGTTGGCTAGCACCAACTTGTTGGCTAGGACCACTTTGTTGGCTAGCACCAACTTGTTGGGAAGGACCACTATGTTGTCTAGGACCACCATGTTGACTTGGTTGGCTTGAGCTTGGTTGACTACCCTTTGCTCTCTTCCTTTGGGTGCATGTTCTTGCGTTGTGCCCGGTAGAGTTGCACTTGCCACAACGGGCTCGTTCAGGAGGTTCTTGGAATTGATCGTTGCGACATTCTCGCCCACCACGACCCCAACCGTCCATGTCGCCTCTAAAACGCTTTGTCTTGCGTCTTCCCCGTTTGATCACCTTCCAATCCCCATGGGGCCATAGTTGAATTCCATGATACTCCGGCCATTGTGATTGGTCAAAGTATGGGTGAAATCTAGGTGCCCATGTCCTCTTGGTAGTCAAGATAGAGAACTCGGACTCTCTCATGGTGAGCGGGTGATTGACATCGACATGTCGAGTACGAGCCGCCGTTAGCAAGTGTGAGCATGCGAGATGGAGCAACATTGGTCTCCCGCACGTGCAATCACAATTCTTGAGCGAGACCTTAAACGCCCGTCCTCCATGTTGGACACCATCGGCCGTGGTTCCTCCGGGCTCGTTCACTTGGTAAATCAACTCCTCATTATCATAAATTGTGGCAACTTGGGAGTCCGCCTTCCTTGATTCGAACTCGACGAACTCATCAACCTTAGGCGGATATTTCAACTTCTCCATGTGCTTATCCGTTTCAAGTGAGTAGTTCAAAAAGTACTCATTCAACTTGGTGAACGTGTATTGAACTATTGCGGTCACGGAAAATGCACGCACACCCTTGAGCACGTTGTTGAAGCACTCCGCCATGTTGCTTGTCATTTGACCGTACCTCCGGCCATCTTCATCATAAGCTCTTGCCCACTTGTTCCTAAGCTGAATGTGCCGATTAAGAAACTCTAGGCCCCCGGCGTTGAGAGATCTGTTAGCGAGCAATCTATTGTACAAGTTTGCGAAACGCCGATCAGTGAAAGTGAGACAACAATCTTGAAGATCGTCGGACAACTCCTTGCTCCCACATGCCCTATAGAAGTTGGAGCAAAAATGCCTCATGCACCAACGATGGTGCAAAGGAGCATGCCCGGGAATGTCAATCTGCACGGCATTGAGAATTCCTTGGTGGCGATCCGAGATGACACAAATTTCTCTTTGAGGAGGTAACACCTTGGTTCTCAAAAGATGAAAGAACCACTCCCAATTATGATTGTTCTCCGCCTCAACCAAAGCAAAAGCCAATGGTAACAAACGGTTGTTTGCATCGTTTCCTATTGCAACCAATAGAGTGCCCTTGTATTGACCGGTCAAAAAGGTGCCATCAACGGAGATGACGGGCCTGCAATGTTCAAAAGCACGAACACATTGCTCGAATGCCCAAAATGCACGGCCAAATACTCGGACAATCTTTCCGTTGTAGTTCGTTGTTTCTTGCCCATATGGCTCAACCACATGAACCATGCCCGGGTTAGTGGCGGCCATGGCTCCCAACAACCTAGGGAGTCGGTTGTATGCTTCCTCCCAACCACCGTACAACATCTTGAATGCGGCTTGCTTCGCCTTCCATGCTTTACCGTATTTAACCTTGTAGTGAAATATGGTTTCCACAAGTTCCATGACGCTCTTAATGCTCATTGTTGGAAGTGACGATATGGAGTTGGAAAGCCTATAGGCGATGAACTCGGAGGTGAGTTGTCGGTGGCCTTGTTTCACATCCTTGCCATCAAGCTTCTTACCTCGACACATGTGAGTTGCCACACAACTAGAAATGTGCCATTCGGGTCCTTTCTTGAATGGCATGACACGCACAACCCATGGGCATCCATCGTCCAAGCATCGCACCGTGTAACGCTTCTTTTGGTCCGAGTGAACCACCTTAAACGGACGATGATACTTAACCGAGAACTCCTTTATCCATACCTTAAATTCCAATAAAGTTCCGAACTTCAAACCGGGAGATATCCCATTCACCGCGTGATCCATATCCCGAAAAGAAGTTGGCCTTGCTCCGAGTACTATACCCTTGCCGCCGTCAACCGTGGCTTCATCCGCGAGACTTATATCACGGAAAAGCGGAATACGATGATCATGGCCCAATACCTTTTTATGAGCTTCGGCCTCCTTGACCGTGAACCCCTCCTCATCAACTTCTTCATCGGGACCATCGTCATCCGAGTCCGATGCATAGCATCGAGAGTAAGGGATGTCATGATCCATACTCTCTTGCTCAAGGTATATGTCCAAATCTCCAACATTGTTGTCATGGAGGTCAACCCCATATGGATCATCGGCATACCCATCATCTTCGTGCTCATCATTTGTCCTCAATGCCTCATCTTGGTTCATCATTGGTGGACTCCTACCACAATGGTTCAAGTCCAAGTCCATATGAGCATCAACCTTCTTAGTGGCAAATAACTCAATAGACTTGTCTAGTGATTCGGCCACGGCCTCCTTGTATGCAACCCAACGAAGTTCCGAGTTGATACGCAAAAACTTCCAACGTAGGTGCATACCATGACCCGCATTGTGTCTTCCCTCCAACTCTACAACATCACTTGGGTCCATCCAATTCAACTCAATCCTCACTTGATTCAAAACCTCGGCATAGTAAGGCTACGCTCAAACACCAAGTCTACCTCTTCCGGATCCGGTTCCATATTGCCCTTTAAAAAGGCGTCTTTGTCCACATGATGAACATGAACAATTCTCGACATTCCTAAAATAATAACAATCATATCGTTGAAAGTTAAATCAAACACTAGTAAGACATATTCATAACCTAACTAGCATCCTAACCCTAACATAACAAAAACCTAACCCTACCATAGTAATAACCCTAACCCTAGACATCATACAAGCCACCATTTGACCAATGCACCAACCATATTAACAATTCTTACACAAAAACATCATAAAATTCACCATTTCTACGGTTTCCAAGATTTGAACATAGATCCACCAAATAAAATTTTTCCATTGGTTCAAACATGGGGAAATGAGAGAGATTACCTCTAGCAAGTTGAGGGATGTTGGTTCACGGAAGAAATCTTCAGATTTGAGGTATTTGAGAGAGGATTTGAGGGGGGGGGGGGGAGAGAGGAGCCGCCGCCAGCCCTTTCTTCTGCGCGTCAGGTGTCAAATGAGGAGCTAGGGTTGGGGAGGCCGTCGCCGCGCGACTTAACAGCTTTCAATGTGTAGCGCCTCTCTGCAAGGCGCTATACAGCAGAGTGTAGCGCCTCGTAATGAGGCGCTACCCTATGCAAACTGTGGACACCAGAGAGCTACCGAGAGCTGCTCCAGCGAGACTAGCGGGGAAACGACTAAGTCGACGTGTAGCGCCCGGGTGCAAGGCGCTATGCATGTGTAGCGCCCCGGCCTAAGGCGCTATGATATGGAAAATTATGATCCACAGACACCAGCCGAAAGCTGCTCTACCGAAACCAGCGGGGAAACGACTAAGTCAATGTGTTAGCACAAACAATGACAATGGAATGCACGACGAGTTGCCAACAACCACAAATAGTTTCCGAAATACATAAACATGGCCCCAACAAACACAAATAGTTCGCTTCATACATAAACAAGTTTCCTACAACCAAAAATAGTTCCCGACCAGATTAACGACTATATGTCTAAGACACAGGGCCATTTTCCCTTCTTATCACGCTGGATGTCTTGAGCCCGTGCGATCTCCGCCCTATCTCGCTTCCTTATCCTCTCCGCTTCACGAGCCTCCTTGGCACGACGCTTCCTCTCCTCCTCCCTCTTGCGTTGAATCTCTTCACGACATTTGCGCTCTTCTTCCATCTTCTCTTGATGCTCCATCTCGAGCCACCTAGCCCTAATCTGCCTACGCTCAATTTCCATAAGAGCCAAGGTAGATCGGGGCTGCTCGAGATCTATCCAAGTGTAGTACTCACAAAGAGGAGGGGGAGACTACAAAAAAAAAGCATTCATTAGTCTTTGGAGATGAAATGTAAATGCGACATGATAATTGGTGATTAACGTACCGGTGGGCGATCATATGCATTTCTCGGACGTTCAGGAGAACGGGTGTAGTTGGGACACATGAAGAACCTTCTTCCTCTGGTGTCGGAATTCTCCGTGCACACTTTCACAATACATGGATCATTGAACCAACAAGTAGGAGTTTTGACCCCTTTGTCTTTACCTTCCAACCACAAATTGCTACGGTTCGCTTTTCGTGGCCTCCATTCTTGATCAGCACAAGGAGGCCTATCACTAGGCTCGGAGGAGGCCATTTCACTAACCTATACATTTTGAAACATGCATAATCAATTTTCTAACATTGACCAATAAGTGACCTATAACTATTTTACCAATAAATAGTATACCTATCCTAATGGTAATGGTATTACAAACATCCCATTATTTGCACAAGTAAATCAAAATGAAATAGCCATTGGATTTGGATCTAAGCTTGAGTCAAGATAAATGCAATATGTGGACTAACAACATAAGATCGAGTGACAATACCTTCGGGAAGTAGTTGGGGATGAAATCCCCACGCTTTTCCTTTTCAATCGGAGAGGTTTCGGTGAGGATTTTGAGAGGGGGGGAGTGGGGCGCCGCCGCCGCCCTCTCTGGTTTTCGGACTGGGAAAGAACCAGGGAGGAATGAGCACTGGGCACGGGCCCGAACTTAACCCTAACACATGTGTAGCTCCTGATGCTGAGGCGCTACACATCGCTTCATAGCGCCTCGGCTCAAGGCGCTACATGTCCGCCTTTGGGCCCCCCCGGCGCCACGCTGGCAGGATGTGTAGCGCCTCCCACGGAGGCGCTACACCGCATAGTATAGCGCCTGATTATAGGGCGCTACCCAAAAGGGTTATTTCGTGAAATAGTTTCAACCAACGTTTATTTCGTGAAATTGTTTGTCTTTGTGGTTATTTTCGGTCAATTTCACGCTAAATGTCGCTGGCGCACAAGAAAAGTGGTTCGCCAGTGGTACTGGTCTTACCACTGGCGAACAAGGTAGGTGTTGCGCCAGTGGTAAACGCGGACCCGGGCATCCCCAGCGAGGCCAACTACCGCTGGCGAACGAACCCACCAGTTCGCCAGCGGTAAGTTAGGTACCACTGGCGAACAGGTAGAGCAGTGCGCCAGCGGTAGTTGGCGCCGCTGGACCGCTAATTACCGCTGGCGAGCAGGAATTTTGGTGCGCCAGCGATAATTTCGCACCACACATGCACGCGGGCCAGGCCACTGCTCTCTCTCTCCCTTATCTTCCTTATCTTATTCTCCAGCACACACGCACGCACACACACCACCACCACGCCCTTATCACCACCACCGCCACCTCTCTCTCCCCCCGCAGCCTCTCCTTGTCTCGATCCCCACCATAATCATCCCCCGCCCCTGACGCGCCGTGATGCCCTCCTCCGCCGTCCCTGCTCGCCCGCGCCAGGCCCTCCTCCGCGACATCCGCCTCCGCCTCCGCGCCCGGTCCCGCTGCTGCTGGTGCTGGAGATCGAGGCCTGGCCGTGGACGCCGCCAAGCGAAGGGAGGCCCCGAGGGAGGCGCGCCTACGATGAGGGGGAGCCCGGCGCGCGCTGGGGGATGGCGCCGACGAGGAGGCGGCGGCGGCGGTTCGGGAGGAGGGCGATGGGGAGGGGCCTCTCCCCGCCACGCTCCACTGCTTCTTGTGAAGGAAGGGGCCCGCCGCGGCCGCCTTCGCCGCTTCCCCTGGGCACTGGGGGTTGGGGATGCGGTGGGAGATGAGGCGCGGCCGTTACCTCCCAGACGGCGCTCCCCGACGACGTGCTGGAGATCCGGAGATGGAGGCCTGGCGGCGCGGTGGAGGAAGGCGCCGAGGGAGGGGCGCCTGCGATGAGGTGGTGCTGATCCTCGCTCCTGGCGGCTCCTGGAGTGCACGCGGTGGAGGGACCTCACGGTCGTGCCGCAGGCGAGCAGGAGGGTCCCGTGGCCGGCGGCGCCCGGGACATCTTTTTTTTTAAAACGTGAAAAAAATACTACTGTCGCACAAAACATAGTTCGCCAGCGATAACATGTACTACCACCGGCGCACATGCATATCGCTCGCCAGCGGTAACCTGCTTTACCGCTGGCGAACAGCGGTTCGCCAGCGGTAAGCTGTTACCACTGGCGACTGTTCGTCAGCGGTAGCTTAATTAGGTTCACCAGCAATAGGCATTTTCCTACTAGTGTTGCCCGTATTGTAAGCAACAATGTTGTCACAATTACTCAAAGGCATAATCCAACATTTCCTTCACCTGGGATGTTAGTGTTGGAAGCTATCTTCTTAGATAATTTCTGGGATGGCATCGTGTGAACGTGGATGAAAAAAAGGCACTCGTGTCATACCACAACACGTGATAATCACAAAAAGGGTGATAATCCCAACTTCGTTGAGCTTGATTCTTAATTTGGGCGAAGATAGCTAGTAGAGTCAAATGGGTCATCCTCGCCATTGTCGATATAGAGAGTATATATCTTGAGCGTTGATACTCTCAAGGAAAAACATATCATTTATCCCCCGGTGAGAGCGTTATGGGTAATGTATTAGTCCCATCCTTCGCCTTCCATGCGAGTCTTTGTCCTTCCTTTTTTTTTCAATGTTGTATGTGCATCCAAGACCCTCAAAGAGCACACTCTCTTAGGTTAATTCACTGAAACTCAACTGAGTGTTGCATGGGACAATATGTGCAACAAAAGTAAAATAAACACACATTCGATAAATGGTAAATCACTAAGAGAAAAACACAAATGGTTACAAGTGAGAAAGAACAATTTGTTAGCACTGAACTTAAGAACCCCTCTTGCAGAAAACATTGAACCGTGATCCACTCGAAAGGCTGCTTGTGTACTTCGACATGCATACTTCGCATGCCATATCCTGTTAGAGAAGAAAAGGAATTTAATTTCTCAATACGGATATGAAACTACACTCCCGAGATCAATACCACTATCATTCATGAACTAAATTTACATGCACTAAGAGCAATCACAACCCCAACTTTGAACCATTAAATTGACAAATACATGCATCATATATTTTTACATAGTTCATGATATGTGTCAAACGTATCAATAATTTTTTATTGTTCCATGCTTGTTTTATATCAATGCCACATGTTTCTACTATCTTATTCTATCATTTTGAGGCATTTTATTGAACTAACCTATTGACAAGATGCCCAGTGCCAGTTCCCTGTTTATGTCCTTTTTTTTGCAGAAAGTTACTTCTGGAAATATTCTCGGAATTGGACGAAAATTTACGGGGAGTTTTTATTGAAAAAAATAAAGACCGGAGCCAGAAGCGCGACCCTGGGGGCAGCCCACAGCCCAGGGGCGGGTGCTGGCCGTGGCCTAGGGCCCACCCGCGGCCAGGAGTCGCCCCTAGCCCTCGGGTATCGCCTCGGGCCCTCCGACACTTATAAATTAAGTCGTGACCTAAAACTCACGACCCCCGAAGGATTTTCCCAAATACGATACAGAGCTCCGCCGCCATCGCCGACAAGTTTCGGGGGTCAGATTGTTCCTATTTCGGCACCCTGCCGGGACGGGGATCGACCTCCGGAAGCCATCTCCATCAACACCGCTGCTTCCCGCGATGAGGAGGGAGTAGTCCCTCGTCAGGGCTGAGGCTTGTGCGAGTAGCAATGTGGTTATCTCTCTCTCTCCCATGATGTGATCTTCGTTATGATCATGAGCTTTGTTGATATAGTTGAATACATGATGTTTCCCTTTGTGCAATGGATATGATGTTGCTCAAGTGGTGTTATCTAGTATGAGTTCGGGAGTCACCGTTGTGATCACGGTGCCTCGGTGACAGTGTGGGTGCCGTGTGTGACTCTATGATAATAGCTTAGAGGGATCTTCATCATGAGTTTGTTCTTTATTGTTGGGTTGAATAGATCATGAGGTTTCTTGATGTTTGTGTTTAGTATAATCTCCATGGTGCGTCAGTGATAGCGCGCATGCCGTGGATGTATTAGAAAGAGACTATTCAAGAGATAGGTTGTGCTGTTTATTAGTACTATCTTTGGATGCGGATAGTGTCAGCATGAAGTATCCATAGATGTGGAATACGAACTTTAAGGTGTGCTTTTGTAGCCCTACGCAATTCTCATCCTATTTGGTCTACGAAAGAATGATCTCCGAGTAACGTCTACCTTGCATATCATGTGTTTAATTATGTTAATGATGTTGAGAGTTGCCACTAGTGAAAGTATGAAGCCTAGGCATTGTTTCCAAACATTGAATCACCGTTTTAAGTCACTTTTGTAACTTGTTCGCTCGCTGCCATTTTTATTACAGAATTACAAAATCACCTTTTATCATTCATATCACTTACATTTTACCATCTCTTCGCCGAACTAGTGCACCTATACAACTGACAATTGTATTAGGTGTGTTGGGGACACAAGAGACTTCTTGTATCTTAATTGCAGGGTTGCTTGAGAGGGATACATTCAACCTACGCCTCCCTGAGTTCGATAAACCTTGGGTTACTCACTTAAAGGAAATTTGCTGCTGTCCTACAAACCTCTGCGCTTGGAGGCCCAACAAGTCTACAAGAATAGAAGCGTGTAGTAGACATCAGGCTCTTTTCTGGCGCCGTTGCCGGGGAGGAAAGGTAAGCGGCACTCACTCTCCCGTCAACGAATCTCTTTTCTGGCGCCGTTGCCAGGGCGGTGAGTGCTTGAAGGTATCTTCTTTAGATCTTACAATTAAATCTTTTTGTTTCTTGTTGTTATTCACTAGTTCGGTTTAATGGAAAACAGCAAAAAAAATGAGAGAGCTTTATAAGGTCTATCTTGAGTTAGGACTTGAAGTGTTTGAAGAGAAAATTTAAAAACCTATGGAACTTTATTTGCACAATAATCATGCTAGTAGCAATATTATTAGTATGATTTCTTTGAATGTCATTATTGCTAATGCTATGGAATATTGCAAGCTTGGGGATGCCGGTTTTGATGAATATGATCTTTTTAGTCCCCCAAGCTTGAAGGAGGAAAGTTGCTTTTATGATACTATGCCTCCTATATATGATGATTATAATGATGAATGTGATCTTTTCAGTCCACCAACTATTGAGGATAAAAAATGATGGCTATGATTGTGTTACTCCCACTATTACTAATGAGATGGATTTTGCTTATGTGAAGAGTAATAATACTTTTATGATAGTGAATGAAAAGAATGCTTTATGTGATAGTTACATTGTTGAATTTGCTTATGATACTACTAAAAGTTATTATGAGATAGGGAAGCATGGCTCTAAATATCTTAATACTATTAAGTTTCCTCTCTTTATGTTAAAAGTTTTGAAGTTGCACTTGCTTTGCCTTCCTATGCTAATTACTATGTGCTTCATTGATTTATTTTCTTACAAAATCCCTATGCATAGGACGTGGGTTAGACTTAAATGTGTTTTATATTTGCTTTTTAATGCTCTCCTTTGTGTTTTAACTGTTATTCTTATCAAAGCATCATTTAAATTAATAAGCTTAGCTAAAAGGCAATAAAGAAAAGCGCTTTTGGGAGGCAACCCATTTTTATTTCAGTTTGTTTTTACTTTCTTGAGTCATGGAGTTGTTGCTTCCGTAGCAACTTCATTGTATCTTTTTATTTAGGTTGTTTGTGCCAAGAATTAGCCTCTAATGCATTGAAAGTGCGAAGTGTTGATTTGCTGTCCAGAAACAGATTCTGAGCTCCTGTTGTAGAAAATCTCGAAAAATCCCAGAACGTGATCTTTTTCTAGAAATTTTTGACAGCAAGCCTGATACTTTTATCTATCTTTCATTAGTTTTAAGTTTTCTGATTTGATCTATGTAAGTGCCTCTAAAAAATAGATCTTTACATACTGTCCAGTTTTGACAGATTCTGCCTTTATTTGTATTTGCCTCTTTTATTAACGTCATTTGTGGTACTTTGTGGAAGGAGTGCCACCTTTGAGGCTTAGTAAACAGTAGCTAATGCTAAATCAAGTTTGTGCAATTTGTCTTGGTGGAACCCAAGTGGATTTTATTTTATGAGTACTAACCCCTCTAATCAGTTTATGAGAAGTTTTGTGTGAAGGGAGTTTTTAAGTTTTACGAGAGAGGATGATACAAGAAGATGAAGAATGGACAAAAGCACAAGCTTGGGGATGCCCCCATGGCACCCCCTGGACATTCAAGAAGACTCAAGCATCTAAGCTTGGGGATGCCCAAGGCATTCCCTCTTCTTCATCGACAACCATCAGGTCGTCTCTGTTGAAACTAAGTTTTTATCACTTTGCATATTATGTGCTATTCTTGGAGCGTCTTTTTGTTTCAGTTTGTTTTGTTTTGTTTGCTGGTCATTAAAATGTTAGATCATATCATGCTTGTTTGGGAGAGAGACACGCTCCGCTTTTTCATTAGAATACTCTTGTGCTTCACTTATATCTTATAGAGTATTCTTAGCTATTTTTTGTTTGCTAATAAGCTCTCAATTTTAGCTGTTATCTTGTTTAGAGCTGCTAGTTTCCTAGGTTTAACTCTCGTATGCTTCACTTATATTTTTTTAGAGAGTTGTTTATGGTTGCTTGCTTGATTTATTGGAATGATAAAAATGTCGGGCATGCGGTAGTGGTTTGATGAAAAAACTTGCATAGTCTTGTAGATCCTCATGTTTGAATAACTTGATGCTTGCCAAGTGTTTTGAGATGTTAAGTGAATTAATGCTTAAACTTGCTGGTTATTTAAGTTAAGGCTCATTAGTGAAGAACTACCGTTAAAGTTTGAATTTATAAAGTTTCTTCATACTTGCAAGTTTGATAGTCAAGTATTTTCATCAAATGAAAGTTTGGTTAACAAGGAAGACAGTCTATAGTTTTTGTGTTTATGCTTAATGTATGTTCTGTAGTAATTCTTGTTCCGGTTGCTGGTGCTTGTTTGCTTTGATATACTTTGCTAGCCAAAAACTCTGTACTGAGCGGGAATGCTGCTCGTGCATCCAAAAACTCCTTGAGCCAAATATCTTTCCATCGGTGTCCACCATACTTAACTAGGCATGGTATTTCGTGCCATTCCAAGTAAATTTGTCATGTGCTACCTTTAAACCTTCAAAATACTCCAATTTGTGTCTCTGTTTTTAGCTCATGAGGAAGTGGAAAGGAAGTTTGTTATATCATGTGTCAAGCAAGGTCATTTCCCCCCTTTCACCTGGTGAGCGTGGATTACGTGCTCACTTAAATTTGCCGAGAGCTGGCCAAGGGTTCCCAGTCCGCAAAATATAAATTCAACCAATCATTAATATCTCCTTCACACAATGCAACCTGAGAAATCGGTCAAACATTGGTTAGTGATAAACAAAGGAGAAAGAGGAATGTACTCGTTCCTTCACACAATACAAGTCTAAAATTCTTGCTTGGTATGGGGGACTAACGGATTTCTATGATGTGGATTCGTTAGTGAAAGCATGCATATCTCAAAATTGTTTTACTTCTGTTTCATAAAAACTAAAAGCTCTAGCACATGATTAATCCCTGCTTCCCTCTGCGAAGGGCCTTTCTTTTACTTTATGTTGAGTCAGTTTCCTATTCTTTCTATCTACTCAAAGCAAGCTTGCAACACTGACTCTGGGTGCAGTTGATTATAATGCATATTTATGCTCAATCATGATTCTTTATGTTGACATTATCTATAAGATAAGCATGTTGAAAGTTGAAGCAATGCTGAAACTTGCATCTTCCTTTGTCTTGACTTTAAATACTTTTGACAAGAAAATATTACCATGACGACTTTCATGTCATGTTAATCTTTATTCTTTCATGTCTCCAAAGTACTATTCATGAAAGATTTTGCTTAGATGATGCAACTTGTTTACTCATTGTTTGCTTGATTATCAAATATAGACAATTGTTTTGGATCACTTCATTCATATCATGTGTTTTACATTACTATCTTGATCAAGATTGTGTTGGTAGCATGTCTCATAAAAAATTATTCTTTTTATCACTTACCTACTCGAGTACGAGTAGGAGTTAAGCTTGGGGATGCTGATACGTGTCAAACGTATCAATAATTTTTTATTGTTCCATGCTTGTTGTATATCAATGCCACATGTTTCTACTATCTTATTCTATCATTTTGAGGCATTTTATTGAACTAACCTATTGACAAGATGCCCAGTGCCAGTTCCCTGTTTTTGTCCTGTTTTTGTTGCAGAAAGTTACTTCTGGAAATATTATCGGAATTGGATGAAAATTTACGGGGCTTTTTTATTGAAGAAATGAAGACCGGAGCCAGAAGGGCGACCCTGGGGGCAGCTCACAGCCCAGGGGCGGGTGCTGGCCGCAGCCTAGGGCCCACCCACGGCCAGGGGTCACCCCTAGCCCTCGGGTATCGCCTCGACCCCCTCCGATGCTTATAAATTAGGGCAAATTATCCTTCTATCATCAGTTGTGTCGATGTGCTCAGTTTTGCCCTCAGTTGCGAAACGTCCTCAATTTTACCCCTAGTCTGTGCGCAAGGACTTATTCTGTGAATCTTGCCGTCTCCGTCTGGTCAAGGTAGTTGACTCGGGCTTGTAGCCACTGCTTGTGGGACCCCCCTGTCGACCGTTCCTGAGGGCAAAACTAAGCAAATGGGCACACACTGATGGCAGCCCGTCGACCGTTGCCGGCGCCGCGTTTGTGATAAAAGCGGCGTACAGGCGCCCCCAGAGCTCGCAGCGGGGAGCAAGAATCAGCGAAGCGGGGTTGGAGGCGGCCACGCGCAGAGGTGGGCGGCGAGCTAGGAACCGGGCGCAGAGGTTGGCAGCTAGGAGCCGGGCGCTGGCGACCGAGAGGGCGGCGTCGACGGGGAGCGCCGCCGACGGTGCTAGGGCGCGGCCGTGTGCTACAGCTACAGGTGACGTGCGCGGACGCGGTGAGTTCCTCTTCGGCTCTGGGCGTTCGCGAATCGAGCTCCATGTCTTCTTCTAGCTCCCGCGCCACCTCGCGGATGGAGATCCCGGCGCGCACTGGAGATGTCGATCTTCATTTGTCCGCGATGCCATATGGACATTGGCCGGAGGATATCGCAGACACCGAGGAACAAGAATCGTCCGTTCTCCATTCTACGTGTGCACCAGCGCGATTGGGGTAAGAATCGGGCCAATTTCACAATTTTCATGGATCAGCATCCTTGAGCAATCCATTTGATCCTTGACCCGGCCGCAACGCGAGCTTTGGAAGAAGAGACGGAGGGCGGAGCACGCATTGATACAGAGGTTGGTGACGAGCTAAGGAGATTGAATCAGAAGATTAGGAAGCTTGAATATCAAGCACAAATTCCCATTTGCATTTGGGCATTTGTAG
The DNA here is from genome assembly GCA_012064385.1 of Puccinellia tenuiflora. Taxonomy (NCBI): domain Eukaryota; kingdom Viridiplantae; phylum Streptophyta; class Magnoliopsida; order Poales; family Poaceae; genus Puccinellia; species Puccinellia tenuiflora. The sequence goes on along the minus strand of QRDG01000308.1, from coordinate 571,410 downwards.
GGGGTATGTTAGTCGCAGTGGGTGTAATGTTGAAATTGTATGGAATGGCATGAATTTGGGAGGAATTTGGGAGAAATTGTATGGTAATCGCACTAGCTGGGTGTAGTAGGAGTTTGTAAACTTGAAATTGTATGAATAAAGGTTGAAAGAAGGGAAAATAAATGGGAAATTCAGAAGATTCAGTGTGGCAAATAACNTTGAAATTGTATGGAATGGCATGAATTTGGGAGGAATTTGTAGGAGGGAGTTGGGAGAAATTGTATGGTAATCGCACTGGCTGGGTGTAGTAGGAGTTTGTAAGCTTGAAATTGTATGAATAAAGGTTGAAAAAAGGGAAAAGAAATGGGAAATTCAGAAGATTCAGTGTGGCAAATAACTCATGTGCAACACTTTTGATCGGAATGGTGAAAAATGCGACATCGTTCGAAGAAATAGCTACTGTGCGACGTTTCTAACGGCCAAAATAGCCAGCGCATGACATGGTTGATTAATCGGTCGTAACGTTGGATTGATTCCGATAGGTGAGTCATAGAATCGGGTGCTCATTTAGTTGTGCTCATAGATTTAGATTAACCAAGGACGTGATTATCTATTTTTTATAAGTTGAAAATGACGATTAATCAGAGCTCGAAAAAGAAGGCCGTGAGATATCAAGGTTGGAAAAATGAAATGATTTTCAATTCTTCTATAAGTTGAAATAGAGGATTAACCAGATATTAGTGTCTTATATTTAGGATATAGGTCACCAATACTGGTTGATTAAACGGTCGTAATGTTGGATTGATTACGACAGGTGGGTCATAGACTCGTGTGCTCACTTAGTTGTGCTCATAGATTTAGATTAACCAAGGACATGATTATCTATTTTTTATAAGTTGAAAAGGACGATTAATCAGAGCTCGAAAAAGAAGGCCGTGAGATATCAAGGTTGAAAAAATGAAATGATTTTCAATTCTTTTATAAGTTGAAAAAGAGGATTAACCAGATATTAGTGTCCTATATTTAGGATATAGGTCACCAATACTGGTTGATTAAACGGTCGTAACGTTGGATTGATTCCGACAGGTGGGTCATAGACTCGTGTGCTCACTTAGTTGTGCTCATAGATTTCGATTTACCGAGGGATATTCAGTTATTCCGACAGGTGGGTCCGAACTATTTTTCCCTCCCCCACCGGCACCCCTAAACGGCCGGACACCAAACACAGTTTTTCGTTGAAATATAAAATTTTCGATACAATTTTCGATTCAAATACAAACTTTGATACAATTTTTGATTCAAATACAAACTTCGATACAATTTTCGATTCAAATACAAACTTCGATACAATTTGATATGATTCAAATACAAACTTCGATACAATTTTTTAAAATATAAATTACATGGGATCCAAGCCTTAACCCTAACCCCGGCCAGGATCTTTGGGATCACCCCTTTTGGTCAAGTGGCCGTTTTGGGCGGGCAAAGATCGCTATGTGTCAACCCATGGACGATGAGGCCGGTGACGCTCACCGGCCTTGCCTTCCATGGATTGAAACCAGATTCGGAGGCTTTCCCGTGCACTGATCGAGCTACTGCTCACTTATAAGGTGAAGTGCTCATCACCAATGCATGGATGAGTCTCTACGCAAACAGGGTTGAAATCTCCGGCTACGTCAATATTAATGACCGACGCGGCTTGTGGAGAAACCACTGCTTGCCTAGAATCCTAAAAGCCCTAAGTATAGCCGTTATCGATATTAACGACCGACGCAGGTCGGAGGCGGTGCTACCTCCTCGTCGTCGGACGACTCCACGGGAGCCGGCTCGTCGTCAGTGCGGCTGGTGGTGGCGAAGCTGTGGAGGCGGCGGGCGTGCTCGGATCGGACGATGTAGTCCCAGTAGGGCGCTGACGCGTTGAACGGAGGCACGCGGCTCCGCTCCTCCTCCATCACTGCGCCGGCGGCGTTCGAGTCCCACATCGCCCGGATGTAGTCTAGCCTCGCCTGGCCGGTGAGGGGTGGCGCAACCGGGACGTTGTTGATGTTGACCAGCCAGCCGTCCGGCAGGCGACGGTCGGCGGGCAGAGGGAGGTAGGCGCGCACGAGCTGCTCCGCCTCCTCCACCGTCATGGGACGACGGTCGTCCTGCGGGTGTGGAGGAGGCGGAGCAGCTCGTGGTGGTTGCGTACCCGCAGCCCTAGCCGCTGCAATCCGGATCCCCTGGATCCGGTGTCGCTTGTTTGAACGTTGGCATCAGAGCAATGAAGCCGCGTCAAGGCGGCGGCGTCGCTCGTGGTCCTCCTCCGTCGGCTGGTAACCTGGCCCGCGGCGGTGCATCCTGGTTGTGTGAGTGGCGAGTGGACGGAGAGGGAGAGGGAGAGGAGCGGTGCGGTGGTGGTGTGTGTGAGGAGAGGTCCCGTGGTGGCCTTTTTCAAGCCGGTCCAAGGAGCGTAGCGGCCGTCGCCATTAACGCCAAGACGACATGCATTCCGCCGCGTGGCCTCTGTGGCACTGCTGTGAGGCGACGGTTCACTGTGCCGCCCAACTAGCCACTGAAACGATGCGCCGCCTGACGGCCCGTGCAGCGATGCGACGACTCACCACTGAAACGATGCGCCGCCTGACGGCCCGTGCATCGATGCGACGACTCGCCACTGAGACGACGAGGCGCCTGCATGGTCATGCATGCAACATGCGGCTGCGTGGAGGCGAGCACACAGGAAGGACACGAAGTCAGACGCGCGTACGCTTGTTCCATGCACCGCGTCATTCTCGGTCACCGGATCTCATTGAATGGCTTAGATCGAACCAGCGGGCCAATCCAAACCCCATCTATTTAGCCAATCAGCGCATCACATGCCCACGAGCCAATCAAATTGCAGAACGAGCGCACACGCGAATCGGCGCGTCACCTGCGCACATGCGGATCGGCGTGTCTAATCCCAACCGTTCACTCACCATCGATCAACAGTTCGGAAATGAGAGGGGTTTCGGATGGGGTTTATGGTTAGGGATTTCGGGGTTTTCGGGGTTTAGGGTTAGTGTTTCTAAGAGCTAGGGTTGAGCATAACTAATTAAAAAAAATCAAAAAAATATAAAACTTTCGCACATTGTCATATTATGCAACTAAGTTGCTAAAAAATATAAAACTTGGATTTTGAGTCGGTCAACGTTTTTTGTGAGGTTTGACCAAACATTAAAATGAGCACAAATAATTCAACAAAAATCGTAAAAATGTGAAACCAGCGCACATTGTCGTATTATGTGACATAGTTACGATAAAAAATAATAAACTTGTTCTATGTGTATTTTTATGAGAAAACCTTCACACAAATGACTTACCATGATCGATGTTGCAGAGAGTTCAACTCGAAGTGAGGAGAAGTGGTTTTGGATTTGGAACATGAAATTTTCTAAAACCTCACCAAATCTTCATTTTGGAGTGACTAAGAAGGATCCAGGCTTAGTTTTTCATTTTCATGTTTCAAACTTGTCTAAACGTTGGTCAAACTTAGGTCTGACCAAATTTGAAATGAGCATAAAATTTTCAAAAAAAAAAATCAAAAAAATGAAAAACCAACGCACATAGTCTTATAATGTCATATACTAACGATTCAAGTTGATAAACAAGGTCTACATACATTCAGACGAAAATTAATGCATCTTAGCTCATATCACCCAATCTCAAACTCCGTCGCATTGAAATGAGCATAAAAAATTAAAAAAAAATCAAAAAAAATGAAAAACCAATGCACATAGTCTTATAATGTCATATACTAACGATTCAAGTTGATAAACAATGTCTACATACATTCAGACAAAAATTAATGCATCTTGGCATCTCAAACTACGTCGCATTGAAATGAGCATAAAAAATTTTAAAAAAATGGAAAACCACCTCACATAGTCTATATATATGGAATAGATGTGTAGGTAAGTTATTTGGCTGATTTAGACAAGGTCGAAAAAAACCTTGCTTAGAAATGAGGCCATTTACCCTACCTTTGGAGCTCTTTTTTAGAACATTTTTCATGAATGTGAGTTTACTTCGCAAAAGGGCTCAGATTGATGACCAAGTTAGAACAAGCAAGTTCACCATAGTTTGGAAAGCATTGCAACATCCAAATAGCATGTCAATTTTTAAGTTTGGATCAAATTTGAAGTTTGGTTCACATATTTCAATCACTCACCCATTTGGCCCTCATTTTGACACGACTTGCTCAAAACATGTACCATCATCATCCAAACACCATTAAAACATAGTAGTAGCATAGGTCCAACATCACTCAACATAATACAACATCATTCATAATGTTTCATAAATTGTACTTGGTTCCAACTTAATCTACAAAGCGCGTCGGGGCTTCTTTTTGATCCATGTGCTACTTGCCACCACTGTGCTCCTTATGCTTCTTGCCACCATTGTGCTCCTTGTGACCCTTGCCACCATTTTACTCCTTGTGACCCTTGTGCTCATTGCTTCTTCTCTTCTCCTTTTGGTAGTCTTCTTCGAAACTACCACAGAGCTGTACAAAACATAAAGGGTAGTGAGATAATGTCAAGTGATAAATGTACTAGTATTGGCAAGATTGACATACCTAGCAAAACTCACAACCACAGAATGTTGTGAACCATCTAGAGCATCATTTGGAGCCTCATGATCAAAATCATTTGGAGCATCATGATCAAAATCATTTGGAGCATCATTTGGAGCCTCATGATCAAAATCATTTGGAGCCTCATGATCAAAATCATTTGGAGCATCATTTGGAGCCTCATGATCAAAATCATTTGGAGCATCATTTGGAGCCACATGGTCATCATCATTTGGAGCATCATGATCAAAATCATTTGGAGCCACATGGTCATCATCATTTGGAACATCATTTACAGATGGGTCAACCGGCTGCTGATCATCATCATTTTCATCCAAACACTCTCCGAACGCTGGATCTACTCCGTTATCACAATACCTACAGAAATGACCAGACCCACCACACCTTGTGCACTTGCGCTTCCTCGCTCCAAGTCCAGCTCCTTCGCTGCGAGTTCTGTATCGACTCTTCCTCGGTCTACCTGCTGCTCTCTTCAGAACTGGAGCACAAAGCTTGAATCCAGGGTTCACTACATCCCACTGATGTTTTCCCTCCAAAGCAGGTAAAGCAAGTGCATATTTGTCTTTGAACCTTGCAATAGAGTAGTAGTCATGCACATATTGTTGTATGTTCCCTGCTGGACCTGATAGAGTGGTGATGAAAAACAATGCATGAATGCATGGCAACCCAGTTATCTGCCATTGCCTACAACTGCAAGTTCTAGATTCTAAATCCACTGGATATTTCCATTCCCTCTTCTCTTTATCCAAAAATGATACCTCTGCTTTGGTAGCTGAGCAAAGTTTCATTTCCATGTCCAAGCCTTGAGTTTTTTGCTTCAATTCATTCAACACGGCAGGGATCACAATGTGGCCCATGAATTTTGCCTTGGCTATTCCTGCGCGAAAATGAAACTTCTGCATGTATTCTATTCTTATCTTGTCAAGCAAATCCACCATATAAAGACCCTTTAGTTTTCGGATCGTTGAGTTGAAAGACTCTGCAAGATTGTTGTGCACATAGTCAACTTTGCTCAGTTCACTGAATTGGCTTCTGGCCCATAACTTGGAGTGGTGTGTTTCCAAGTATTCATGCACTTTGTCATTCTTGTATAACTGCCTCATGTGATAGTTGTGCTTCTTAACACTGCAAGTCAAAGATGCTGGCCATAAATTGTCGCTATACAACTTTCCTTTGAATTTCTTCACAAAATTTGCAGCAAGGTGACACATGCATTCCCTATGCTCTACTCCAGGGAACACATTGTCCACGGCCACTTCTAAACCCTTGAAGGCATCAGTATGAATTACCAACCCATTGGGATGTCCAATAGCCCGGTGCAGATTCTTGAAAAACCAAGTCCAGCTCTCCTCAGACTCTGTCTCCAGCACACCATATGAAACTGGAAATACGAAACTGTGTGCATCAACTGCACAAGCTGCCACTAACTGTCCTTTAAACCTCCCTGTCAGAAAAGTAGCATCAACAGCCAAATACGGCCTGCAGCCTACCAAAAAACCCCGGCGACATGCCTCANCATGAATTTTGCCTTGGCTATTCCTGCACGAAAATGAAACTTCTGCATGTATTCTATTCTTATCTTGTCAAGCAAATCCACCATATAAAGACCCTTTAGTTTTCGGATCGTTGAGTTGAAAGACTCTGCAAGATTGTTGTGCACATAGTCAACTTTGCTCAGTTCACTGAATTGGCTTCTGGCCCATAACTTGGAGTGGTGTGTTTCCAAGTATTCCTGCACTTTGTCATTCTTGTATAACTGCCTCATGTGATAGTTGTGCTTCTTAACACTGCAAGTCAAAGATGCTGGCCATAAATTGTCGCTATACAACTTTCCTTTGAATTTCTTCGCAAAATTTGCAGCAAGGTGACGCATGCATTCCCTATGCTCTACTCCAGGGAACACATTGTCCATGCCACTTCTAAACCCTTGCAGGCATCAGTATGAATTACCACCCATTGGGATTTCCAATAGCCCGTGCATTTTGAAAAACCAAGGGCAGCTCTCCTCAGACTCTGTCTCCAGCACACCATATGAAACTGGAAATACAAAACTGTGTGCATCAACTGCACAAGCTGCCACTAGTTGTCCTTTAAACCTCCCTGTCAGAAAAGTAGCATCAACAGCCAAATACGGCCTGCAGCCTACCAAAAAACCCCGGCGACATGCCTCAAAGCTGACAAAAACCCTCCTAAAGCATTCCTTGGTCCTTCTCACTCCCTTCAATGTGTACTCCACCGTGTGGTGGTTAATTTCTACAATACTACCTGGGCTGGTCCTCTCCACTTCAGCTTTGAATGCATACAACAATTCAAAACTTTCCTGCCAGTTACCATAAATAGAATCCATAGCATGATTTTTACCATTGAACACCCTCATGTATGGTAAATCTATCTTGAACTTTTCTTTGATGTTCTTCATCAATTGCTTTGTACCTATTTGATTGTCTTCGGTCACCCACTTCTTTACTTCTTCAGCCACCCATCTTGACTTGGCTCTAGTGATTGTTTCCTTCCTAAGTGTTGATTCCTGGCATGTGTGCCTAAATGGGTTCACTTTGACCTGAATATTCGTGCTATTTCGCATTTTAGATGCGTGCATCCTCCATGGACAATTCTCAGCCGGACAGTGCACTCTTGTAACTGAATTTTATTGCTCTTGACAACTTCGAACGTACGTTCTGCCTTGATGCAGCACGTCACAAGTGCATTTCTACACTTACTCATTGATGAAAAAATGGAACCTTCTTCCATCTGAGGGTTCTCACGGTCCCATTCAACAGCTGGAACGTCTTCGTCCTCGTCCTCACCCACAGCTGCATTGTCTTCGTCTACACCCACCGTGTCAGCCTCATCTTGGTTTTCAGCCCGAGATGCACGTCGTAAATTCTGAACAACATCAGAATATAGCCTCTCTTCTTCATCCCCACAATTGGATTCATCAGGCTCCACTTCAACAGGGACCCTTCTGCTGCTGCCCACGCTTGTCGAGCCAGAACGTCCTCGTGCACTACCTGAACTTTTCTGGCTGGAGCTGCGATCACGACGACATGGTGCTGCCCGGAATGGTCCAACTGCCGGCACAACCACATCATTTTGCAGCCTCACATGAAATTTCTCTCTCTCCTTATGCTTAGCAAACATGGTAGCGAGCTCTTCATCATTTGTAACTTTCACCCATTTATTTCCCCCATCGTAGTATTTGAATTCCACTTCATCATGCAAACCCCAAGGATATGGGCTGCAAATTACCTCCCCAAATTGTCTAAAACTCCAATTGCAATCCATTGGCAAAGGATAATCAAAACCTCCCGCGAATTTCTTCTTATTCTTTGCATCCACGAGGTACCGGTCCCTTCTAATATTCACCAAGAAAGCAAACCGCAATTCCATCCTAACCCACGAAAAGCAGAGACGAATTCAGCACACCAATAGCAAAATCAACTAAAACCAATGGCGTCTCATGTCTAATCGAATGTTCAAATGCACAAGCGAGCTCAAACTTACCACTCGGGAACCCAATCGTGGACGCGGCGGGTCTCCGGCCCGACGTTTGCCTTGCCAGCTACTCCGGGGTCGCTGCCCGCTCGCCATTTCGCCTTGGAGTTAACCCTCTACTTCCTCTGCCTCGCCAGCCCCAGCACTCCCCGCCGGGCGCACGGAAGGAACCCCCGCCGCGGGTCGAGCAGGTGGCGGGCGCAGTGGCAGAACGAGCGCGACAAGCTGGTGGCGGTGGAGATGGTGGCGGTGGAGCACGTAACGGTGGAGCACGTTGCGGTGGAGCAGTTGGCTATATACGCTGGACGGACGCGGCGGCGCAGGTGTGGCGGCGGAGGTGGTGGCGGCGCAGGTGGTGGCCGTTCGGGAGCAGGGGTGGTGCACGACAGATCGGGGGGTAGGGTCCAGGTCGTTATTTTTGGCGCCGATGCGCGGTCCCACCTATAAGATGCGGACCCACTTCACTAACGCCTACAGACGGAATCCGCTTCAGACTGGACGTTTGGCCTCGCCATAGCAGCTGCGACTGAAGTATTGGCAAAACTGAGCACCATTCGGAACTAGTGGCAAAACTGAGTCGTACCAAGCCTCTAAGGGCAATCTATTAAATGACCCGAAAAACAGTTACCCGTGGCGCACCACTTTTGGTTACCCGTGGCGCAGGGCCCTGCGCCACGGACTACCATGCCACGGGTAACACTTTGCCCATGGCGCAGTGTGTTCGTACGCCACGAGTAGGCCACCGTACCCGTAACGCAGGGAGCAGATGCGCCACGACTAGGTATTTCTGGAAATAAAAAAAGCCACGCCCGCGAGCGTCGCGGGTGGCCGTCGTTTCCGTCCACGGGGTCTTCGTTCCCGGCCGCCCACGCCGACGGGGGCGCTCGTCCCAACCATGAACGCGCGACAGATCTGGACGGGGTTCACGCCTCCGGCTCCTCTTGCCGCCGTCGCGGGGGGCTTCACGCCAGCCGACGAGCATCGTCGGCCGGGTCCTTCGGGTGGCCGTGTTTTCGATCCGCATTGCTCCGGCTCCTCTTGCCGCCGACGCGGGGGCTTCACGCCGGCCGACAGGGATCGCCGGCGGGGACCTTCGGGTGGCCGCGTCTTCGATCCGCGTTGACTGTCTTCTGATGCGGGGGGGCTCCATTCCCGTCGCCGCGAGGAGCTCCAACCACGGCGGGCTTCTAGCGCGGGAGCGTCCGTGCCTCGTACAAGACGGCCGACACGGGCGAAGAGGCGAGCGCCGTCGGCCGGAGCTTTGACCTCGCCGGATGCCGACCACGGCGCCCGGGGTCGTCCACACAACCACGCGCCGCGCGAGCTGCCCGGCCGGCCGCTGCCGCGGGACTCCGGGGGCGCTCCATCCCGACGGGCACCATGCTCCATGGGGGGATTTGTCTGCGCGGCCACGCTCCACGGCGCGGAGTCACCTGCACGGGAGTCCTCTCCACGGGAGGCGTTGTCAAACTCCCACCGGCCGGCCGCACACGATTGTTTTTTTTACAGCACTCGTACACGATTGGTTGGTCAAGTGGAGGCACGGATCGTGTGTTTTCTCCATGGTATGAGAACGGTCAGATGCACCCGGACCGTCAGATGCGCAGCGGGGCAGTGATGTCTACTACACACTTCTATTCTTGTAGACTTGGTGGGCCTCCAAGCACAGAGGTTTGTAGGACAGCGGCAAATTTCCCTTAAGTGAGTAACCCAAGTTTTATCGAATCCACGGGAGGTAGAGGTCAAAGATATCCTCTCAAGCAACCCTGCAATTAAGATACAAGAAGTCTCTTATGTCCCCAACACACCTAATACAATTGTCAGTTGTATAGGTGCACTAGTTCGGCGAAGAGATGGTAAAATACAAGTGATATGGATGGTAAAAGGTGATTTTGTAATTCTGTAATAAAAATGGCAGCAAGCAAACAAGTGACAAAAGTGACTAAAAACGGTGTATCAATGCTTGGAAACAAGGCCTAGGCTTCATACTTTCACTAGTGACTACTCTCAACATCGTTAACATAATTAAACACATGATAGTTCCCACAAAAATACATGCATGGTAGACGTCACTCGGAGATCCTTCTTTTGTGGATCAAATAGGATGAGAATTGCATAGGACTACGAAAAGCACACCTTAAAGTTCGTATTCCACATCTATGGACACTTCATGCTGTCACTATCCGCATCCAAAGATAATACTAACAAACACCACAACCTATTTCTTGAATAGTCTCTTTCTTCAACAACACAAGCATCAAGAAACCTCATGATCTATTCAATCCAACAATAAAGAACACACTCATGATGAAGATCATTCCAATCTATTATCCATAGAGTCACACACGGCACCCACACTGTCACCGAGATACCGTGATCACAACGGTGACTCCGGAAATTGTACTAAATAACATCACTTGAGCAACATCATATCCATTACACATAGGGAAACATCATGTATTCAACTATATCAACAAAGCTCATGATCACAACTAAGATCACATCATGGGAGAGAGAGATAACCACATAGCTACTTGTATAAGCCTCAGCCCGGTGAGGGACTACTCCCTCCTCATCGTGGGAAGCAGCGGTGTCGATGGAGATGGCTCCGGCGGTCGATCCCCGTCCCGGCAGGGTGCCGGAACAGGACCTTCTGAACCCCCGAAACTTGGTTTCGCTCCCGACGGCGCTCTGTATCGTATTTCGTAAAATCCTCCGGGGTTAGGGTTTTTTGCGTCGGAGATGATTTATAGGCCAAAGGGCGTCGCGAGGGGGTGCACGAGGGGCAGGGGCGGCCCCCGGCCGCGGGGCACCTGTCACCCGTGGGTGGGACCCGCATGGGCCCTTCTGGACCTCTGCTGGACCTACCCTTCTGGCTCCCGGAGTTTTTACTTATTTCTGATTTTCTGTAATTTTTTCAGATTTTTCTGAGCACTTTCATTTTCGGGCATTTTCTGAAAATCACAGACAAAACAGACAGAAACTGGCACTGGGCATCTTGTTAATAGGTTAGTCCAGAAAATGCTATGAAACCATACTAAAAACATGTAGTAATGGCATAAAACAAGCATGGATAACTCAAAAATTATAGATACGTTTGAGACGTATCAGCATCCCAAGCTTAACTCCTACTCGTCCTCGAGTAGGTAAGTGATAACAAAATAATTTTTGATGAGACATGCAACCAACATAATCTTGATCAAGATAGTAATGTAAAGCACATGATGTGAATAAGGTGATCCAAAACAATTGTCTATAGTTGACATTAAGCAAACAACGATTAACAAATGCTAGCTAACAAATGCTAGAAACTTTTCATGAATAAGTGCGTTGGAGACATGGAACCATACATAAGGTTTAGAAAAAAGAATTGCGAATTATGTCTCCAATGTAAAGTATCAATAATTCTTCAAAGCATATAATTAGTCATTCACGAAAATAGCCAAGCTCAAGTCAAGTGTCCTAATCCATCTACTTCACAAATCAACTGTTTCGAAGTCTACTCAACTAGTGCAAGTAAGAAGTGGCTTTGGCACTATGATGTTATGGCAAGATAACAATGATGGAGGTTTGGAAGGTCAAAAAGAAAGGCTCAAATAGTGGAGAAGGTAACCACAAGACAGAAGTAAGTCCCGTAGTTGACACTGTATGAGGAGTAGTGATTGCCATGCAACGGATGCACATAGAGCTATAAGTGTATGAAAGCTCTCCAATGGAACTAGTGGGGGGTGCATCCAACTTGCTTGCTCATGAAGACCTAGAGCTCACTTGAGGAGGCTCATCCTTGGAATATACAAGCCAAGTTCTATAACGTTAATTCCCCACATAGTTATACAAATGAAACATGAAAACTCTCTATAATGAAGTGTAGGTGCCAACTAGCACAAGTGTGGAATAAAGGATAGTAGTGCTTCCCCCTCTCTCTTTTATATTTCTCATTTTTTTTACAATTGTGGCCTCCGTGGCTCTTTTAAATTTTCTCTCATTGGTCTCTTTTGGACTCTTTTATGTGGCCACTTTGAACTCTTTTCAATATGCTCACAGGTAGGGGCAACACTCTTTTTTTACAAGATGATCATCACACTTTTGGTACTCATAACTCATAAGACTAATACATGATGTATAAAAAAAGTATGCATGATTAAGTGTAGTGTGGAAAAAATGTAGAACATGTGGCAGGCCACGCAGCACACTAACTCAATGATCAAGCAAACTATATGATAATGAAGAATGACATGAAGTCATGTAATGTAATAATGGATGTTGCATGGCAATGTATCTCGGAACGGCTATGGAAATGCCGTGATAGGTAGGTATGGTGGCTGTTTTGAGGGAGATAGTTGGCTTATGTGTAAGAGAACAGGATGAAGTTCTCCCACGGAGTTGGATGTACTCGCGAAGTATGCACCAATCTCAATGTGAGAGAGGGCATTGCGCAACACCGAAGAGGCTAGCAAAATATGGAAGTGGAAGTGCCAAAAAACCAAAACTCACAATGCATTTCGTATATTGCAAACAACTAGCAGTTTTAATGTTCCACAAATGGTTAGAGACACCCCGAGAGGGATCGTGGCGGTGACACAAGTGCCCCGTTGGCTTCCCCGACCGTTGCAGTAACTACCCACTAGGGACTTATTTTCAACTTAGTAGAATTCATGACACATTAGCATTGTTGACTTAGGTTGTTTAGTTCAGAAAAGTACGGCTCCATGCTTTAATAACACATCTCCACTAATCAGCTCTAACACCATTAACCAACACATTTTAACCATTAGTTATTTTAATGCCTCAAAACAATTGAAGAGTATCAAACTATCCACATAGTGATCTACAAGACTATGCAGGGTTTTTTTTCTACTTCATACCACTACCACATGCATAGCATTTTACCGTTCTAACACATCAACCAAGCAACCAAAACAACTCTCTAACAAATATAAGTGAAGAACAAGAGAGTTTAACATCAACAACTAGCAGCTCTAAACAAGATAAAAGCTAAAAGCGAGAGCTTACTAGCAACAAATAGTAGCTAAGAATACTCAACAAGATATAAGAGAAGCAAATGAGTATTCAAACGAAAAAGCGGAGCGTGTCTCTCTCCCACACAAGATGGATAGGATCCAACATGAATATGTCCAGAAAACAAACAAAACAAAACTCAAAGCAAAATAAAATGACGCTCCAAGCATAGCACATAATATGTAAAGTGATAAAAATTTAGTTCAACGAAGACGACCTTATGATAGTCGATGAAAAGGAGGGTTGATGGTTCTTGATATTCAGAGGGGTGCCATGGGGGCATCCCCAAGCTTGAGCTTTGATCCATCTTCAATTTCTTCATTATCCTCTCCTTTGGAACTTAAAACTCCCTTCACACAAAATTTCTCATAAACTGATTAGAGGGTTAGTGCTCATAAATTAAAAATACACATGTGTTCAACTCAAGACAAATTGCAAACAACTTATTGGGTATTAGATACTGTTTACTAAGCCTCAATGTGGCACTCCTCCTCAAGAGTATCACATTTGACGAAAGTAAAGAGACGAATACAAAATAAAAGCAGAATCTGTCAAAAACTGAATAGTCTGTAAAGATTGAATTTTTCGAGGCACTTCTGTTGCTCAAATCAGAAAACTCAAAACTAAAGAAAGATAGATAAAAGTATCAGTCTTGCTGTCTAAAATTATCAGAAAAAGATAAAATTAGGGGATGTTCTAGATGTTCGATCAGTGAAGGACAGAAATCTGTTTCTGGACAGCAAAACAACACCTCGCACTTTCAATGCATTAGAGGCTAAACTTGGCACAAAAAACCAAAACAAAAAGATACAATGAAGTTGCTACAGAGGCAACAACTTCATGACTCAAGAAAAATAAAAAACAAACTGAAAGCAAAAGATGGGTTGTCTCCCAACAAGCGCTTTTCTTTTAAGCCTTTTAGCTAGGCATGATAATTTTAATGATGCTCTCATAAAAATAAGAGTTGGAACGCAAAAGAGAGCATCATGAAGCAAATATCAAACACATTTAAGTCTAACTCTCTTCCTATGCATAGGCATATTGTAAGAAAATAAATCATTGGAGCATAAAGCATTAAGCATAGGAAGACAAAGCAAGTGCAACATTAAAACCTTCAACATAATGAGGGGAAACTTCATAAGATGAAAATTTATATAACCATACTTCCCTCTCTCATAGTAACTTTCAGTAGAATCATAAGAAAACTCAATAACATAACCATCACATAAAGCATTTTTCTAATGATTCACATGAATAAAAGTATTATTATTACTCTCCACATAAGTAAAATCTTTATTATTAGTACCATTGAGAGTAGGACTATCATATAGAACTTGGACATGATAGACTAATTGTGTATTAGAAAGATGATGTTCAGTAGGAGAGTAATAATTATGACGAGTCTCGTAGGGATGATTAAAATCATTCTTTATGGCATAGTTATCATCACAATAATCATCAAAAATTGGAGGCATAATATCATCATAAGCAAGGTGATAATCATCTTTCCAAGCATAAATTTTTGTAAACAAATCATCATGACTTCCAATACCAAAAGGATTCTCAAACCCATCATCCCCAAGCTTGGGGTTTTCCACATTATGCTTAGAAGAAACATGAATATTCCCAACAGTATAACAATTATCAATATCATCATTTTCAAATTTGGTGCCAAAAAGATTTGCAAGATCATAAGTAGTATTATTTTCCCAAACATGATCATCACAATAAGTAGCAGGCATAACATAATCTTCTTCAATAGTGCCTATAGACTTAACATCAAGATAATAATGAATACAATTAAGCGGATCATCTTCAATAATTTTTGATTCATGCTCATTAGGAACAACCATGATGCGAGAAATATGCTTAGGGGATGATACCGTTTCCTCTTTATTTTTACTCCTCCCTCTCTTCTTCTTCTTCACCACCTTAGGAGGGAGTGGTTGGAAAGGAAGCTTCTCCACATAATCTGATTCATTATTAGAAAAGACAGGAGAAACTTGGGAGAATCTCTCCCTTTCATTATTGGCAACATAAGAAACATATGTCCTTTTATACTTTGGTGACGTGATATTCTTTATAATTTTTGCAATGTAAGGATTGTCACGGCAATTCACAACACAATAATGATAAGCTCCCTTGAGAATGCTATTTGTCCCAAAAGTACTACTATCTAACCAAGAATTTTTTCTGATAACTCTTCACAACCCAAAAATAAATTATGTTCACCATAAAGACTAGAGGTGATCATGTTATCACAAACTTGCTAATAGTTCTATCATTGAAGTATGAGCATTGGAAATTAAAATGACCTTCTTCTTTGCAAAGTTCACACTCAAAAGGATAGAGGTCATTTAATTCTCTAGCAAATTTATATAAATCCTTAAGCCATTTGCTAGTTCTTTCATGCTTATGTTGCTTACAATATTTATCTACTTCAACCCGAGTGCTTTCACAAGGTCTATGCACTCCACAAAAATTAACATGCTTATATAAAACATTATTTGTAGAGATTGGATCATGTTTATTGCAATCATCATTAACAATTACATTTTGTTTGCAAATGTCTTTGAAAGGTTCATGATGCTTAGACCATTTCTCTTTAGGAATATTAATATGAGAAGCAAAAGATTTATAGATATCAACAACTATATGAGAGTCAAGTCCAAACTTAGCACTAAGCTTATTAAAACTATCAGTTTCAACAAAAGACTTAATGCAATCATACTCATAATTTATACCTGACTCTTTACCTTTGTCGATCTCCCAATCTTCAATGTTGTGTTGAATCTTATCAATAAGATCCCATTTAGCATCAATCTTCTTACTTGTAAAAGAACCTATAGAAGAAGCATCAAGTATTTCCTTGTCATGACGAGATAGCCTTGCATAAAAATTGTTAACAATAATATCCTTGGAAAGATCATTGTTAGGACATTTAAGCATTAATGATTTCAATCTCCCCCAAGCTTGAGCAATGCTCTCTCCGTCATGTGGCCAAAAATTGTAGATATAATTTCTATCTCGATGAATTTCATGAAGAGGATAAAATTTAGAATAAAAGAGAGACATAAGCTCCTTCCAATCCAACAAGTGAGAATTGTCTAGCAGCCTATACCGCTCCAATGCTTTCTCCCTAAGTGATAAGGAAAATAATTTCCTCATGATTACCTCTCTTGATACACCTGCAATCTCAAACAACTCACATAACTCTTTTATATAAAGCAGATGATAACTAGGATGTATAGCTCCATCTCCTGCATAGCAATTGCTCATAACACGATCAATTATCCCCATCGGTATCTTGAAAGGAATACATTCAGTATGTGGAGTAACCTTATCCACCATGGGAGTGGTGGAGAGGTCACTCTCAAAAAGCAAATTCAAAGAACAACGTTCCATAAGCCAAACTAGTGAAATAAAAACAAGAAACAAAAAGATATAACTGCAGAATCTAAAGAAGATACCTTCAAGCGCTCACCTCCCCGGCAACGGCGCCAGAAATTAGCTTCGTTGCCGGAGTGTGAGTGCCGTTTACCTTACCTCCCCGGCAACGGCGCCAGAAATTAGCTTGATGTCTACTACACACTTCTATTCTTGTAGACTTGTTGGGCCTCCAAGCGCAGAGGTTTGTAGGACAGCGGCAAATTTCCCTTAAATGAGTAACCCAAGGTTTATCGAATCCACGGGAGGTAGAGGTCAAAGATATCCCTCTCAAGCAACCCTGCAATTAAGATATAAGAAGTCTCTTGTGTCCCCAACACACCTAATACAATTGTCAGTTGTATAGGTGCACTAGTTCGGCGAAGAGATGGTAAAATGCAAGTGATATGGATGGTAAAAGGTGATTTTGTAATTCTGTAATAAAAATGGCAGCAAGCAAACAAGTGAAAAAAGTGACTAAAAACGGTGTATCAATGCTTGGAAACAAGGCCTAGGCTTCATACTTTCACTAGTGAATACTCTCAACATCGTTAACATAATTAAACACATGATAGTTCCCACAAAAATACATGCATGGTAGACGTCACTCGGAGATCCTTCTTTTGTGGATCAAATAGGATGAGAATTGCGTAGGGCTACGAAAAACACACCTTAAAGTTCATATTCCATATCTATAGACACTTCATGCTGTCACTATCCGCATCCAAAGATAGTACTAACAAACACCACGACCTATTTCTTGAATAGTCTCTTTCTTCAATAACACAAGCATCAAGAAACCTCATGATCTATTCAATCCAACAATAAAGAACAAACTCATGACGAAGATCCTTCGAATCTATTATCCATAGAGTTACACACGGCACCCACACTATCACCGAGATACCGTGATCACAATGGTGACTCCGGAAATTGTACTAAATAACATCACTTGAGCAACATCATATCCATTACACATAGGGAAACATCATGTATTCAACTATATCAAGAAAGCTCATGATCACAACTAAGATCACATCATGGGAGAGAGAGATAATCATATAGCTACTTGTATAAGCCTCAGCCCCGGTGAGGGACTACTCACTCCTCATCGTGGGAAGCAGCGGTGTCGATGGAGATGGCTCCGGCGGTCGATCCCCGTCCCGGCAGGGTGCCGGAACAGGACCTTCTGAACCCCCGAAACTTGGTTTCGCTCCCGACGGCGCTCTGTATCGTATTTCGTAAAATCCTCTGGGGTTAGGGTTTTTTGCGTCGGGGATGATTTATAGGCCAAAGGGCGTCGCGAGGGGGTGCCCGAGGGGCAGGGGCGGCCCCCGGCCGTGGGCCACCTGTCACCCACGGGTGGGACCCGCGGGGGCCCTTATGGACCTCTGCTGGACCTGCCCTTCTAGCTCCCGGAGTTTTTAATTATTTCTGATTTTCTGTAAATTTTTCAGATTTTTCTGAGCACTTTCATTTTCGGGCATTTTTTGAAAATCATAAACAAAACAGACAGAAACTGGCACTGGGCATCTTGTTAATAGGTTAGTCCAGAAAATACTATGAAACCATAGTAAAAACATGTAGTAATGGCATAAAACAGCATGGACCACTCAAAAATTATGGATACGTTTGAGACGTATCAGGCAGCGGACGGGAAAAAGGCAGCCCCCGCGCGGGAAGTATACGCGATGCACCCCGCGACCAGTCGCCGTAGCGTAGCAGCCTCGGGCGCGCTGCTAGATGCGTGTAAGAAGCCCCCGCGACTATAGCCGTGGTGCAGCAATTTTCGATGCGCTTGCAGTGGGAACTTAGTCGTGGCGCACGTAAGTTTGACGCGTCACGAATATGCATGTGCGCCCCTGCCGTCCACGTCCGAACTTAGCCGTGGTGCACGCGTCTATCTGGTGCGCCACGGCTAAAGCATTAGTAGTGGCCCACTTTATTTTGGTGCGCCACGGGTAATAGCCGTGGCGCACCAAAATGACGGTGCGCCGTGGCTATTGCATCTATCTATAAGGCTTTTCCTACTAGTGGCTCACTAACTGGCCTGCCAAGAACAATCACGCTCTTGGTGTTTCCACAACTGTCCCCGAGGAGAAGGAGGGCGTAAAGCTCATCTCAATATCCCGGTTCCAAAAGGCACGTCAATGACTGCCGATGTGGCGGGAACAATGGTGCAAGTCGTGGTGTAGGAGCGCGACCAAGTCGGGGTCAGCGAAGAAAACAACCATATAAGCTGAGTGATTTTGGGGGATTTGAATCTCAAAGTATAATTTTTCTTCACATTCGAGATTTAATCGCAGCCTAGTCAATACCGACGAAAAATAAGTGGGGCCAATAAAAAGGGTAAATTAGAGCCATGTCAAATAACCTACTAGAACGTGGAATGGGAGCGGAGGGCATGGACACAGAGAAAGGTTGTGACTTTGGTGGATTTGGGGCATTGGTAGGAAATTGTGTGGACGCTGAAGATTCAAAAACAGGTGCTTGGTTAGGAGATGCGTTAGCAAAGTGCAGAGGCCTTGCTGATGATGATCCTGTCGAGTTCAGCAGCGTAGAGACCTTTGGAATAGGGCTCAGATTTGGATGGTAAGGCGGGGGAGACGCCGCACTTGATGTTGTCGGTGGTAAGGTTGACACCTGTGCCGGTAAAGCCGGATGCTTGCCGACGTTGATGCTGAGCTGTGCCACCATCTCCGTGAGGGAAGACAAGTTCCCTTGGATAGCCTCCATGGAAGCTTGGTGGATATCCATCCGCCGCTGCAAGCTGAGAACTTTACGAGGCAAGCGACTTCGGATTTCCTTTGTTGTCGCCGTCTGAGCCTCTACTGCCGCCAGTAGGGCAGCCTCTTCCGCCTCTTGTTTGATTGGCTCTTGCGAGCGCGTGCAGATGATGGATGCCGTAGTCATGGTGGATCTTGCACGAGGGAGAAGGTAAGGTGTGGATCTAAATCGATTCAATCGGAATTTTACTGTCTGGATCGAGGTGACCAGATAACCCGGGGCGAAAAAAATTCAGGTCGCAGGAGAACGCTCTGATACCAATTGTCACAACCATGACTGGGAATTGTACAGCAAGAACAAGGATATATATATAATAGAATTATAAGAACAATTTGGCAGGAATTGGTAAGGAAAACATCTACGACAAGGAAGAAAAGGTAAGCAACTAGGGCTCAAAGAAAAGGAAAGGTAAACATAACAGGAAATACTTTTACGGTTTTGAATATCGTGCCTCCCATCCATCCACTCTCCCTGGTGATATAGGGCCTGTTTGGTAGCCCGGGCCAACCCACCAATTCCCATCCCAACCGAGATTTTCAAGAATTTGGCTGTTTGGTAGCCCGATTTTCTCGTATGGGCACTACCCAACCGAGCCGAAAAAGAGCTCTCAGCCCTGCCGGATAGAGAAGCTCCAATCGAGCTTCGCTACTCGGCAGGGCTGGCCTCGTCCGGAAAATTCTCCTCCGCACTCCCCACCTGGGCAGAAACCAACAGGGGTCAGCAGCCCCCACTCTCATTCCCCCAACCCGCTCTCTCTCCCTCCGCCTCTGCTACCTCCGCTCAAACAAGCACTGCCACCACCTGGGCCTCCACCGACCTCCGCTACCTCCTCCTCGACGCCGGCCTCGATGCGTTCGCGGACGTAGCCTTCTTCAAGAAGGCGCTGGAGATCGTGGCGCGCATGGAGGAGGTCATGGAGGTCTCCGGCAGCTCCCCCGGACGGCCGCCGTCCCAACCTCTGGCCCCTGCTCCGTCTACCACCGTCGGTCTCGTGCGGCTCCACCGGACGGCCTCCGTCCCAAACTTCGGCCCCTGCTTTGTCTTCCACCGCCGCCATGGAGGTCTCAGGCAGCTCCCCGGGACGGCCGCGGTTGATCTGATCTCCTTAACCTCGTTGAAGCGGCTCCCTCGGACGGCCATCGGTGGAGCCGGTCTCCTTGAGCTGCTCCCTGCACGCCATCAAGCCCACGATGGTGTGGTCGTGAGAGATGAGGACTTGATTGCTTTTTTTTTTCTCTTTCTTCGAGGTTCTTTGTTTTAAAATTTGGACCTATTTTTAATTTCAGCATATCTCAACTCATGCAAGCTACCTAACAACATCCCACCTCAACATATCTCAACACATACGAGCCACCAAACAAACAACAAAATCTCAACACAGCCTGAGGTGAGCATGTATCAAGTGAGAAACCCACGTCATGGTGATACAGGCTACCAAACACACCCATAGAGTACCAGGTGAGCCACGAGTTTCTAATTATTACAGTAAGTTGTCTTCAGAGCTTCACTCATTCATTTACTAGGCTATTACATACTGGACCATTGGATCAAGGCCAACAGGTATCAATTGATCTCGACCGCACATTAACTGAAGAAGAACTACACTTCAGGCTTCTCTAAATGTGCTCAGGCCGTGACATCTTGGCTCTCAGTTATTCTACATAGTGGAAGGCAAAACAATCATTTCACACGGTACACATATCCACGGATGCAACATGCTTATTCATGAGCCATAGATTTATCTCTAGTGCCACTAAGCCTCGTCCATGGCGAGGCAGTATGGAGTGTTGTGAATGGTGGCCAACGTTATAAGAAAAAATTGTGAACCCCCGCTCCAAGCTAGAATGACAAAACAGTTGATGGTGGCTTGTGAGGGTCACAAGCAATAACTAAGATAACAATAAGGAGGCTAGTTATAAACCTACCAAACATACAATTGAAAAACATTGAGCTGGAATTTAAGAACCACAGATTAAAGTGACTATGTTTATTTCTCATCCATAAGCATCCGGAGATAGCACCACGCATGCTGAGCGGAGCGCACATATGCATATGCATACATGCATGTCACACATATCCAGTATCGATGCAACATGCTTATTCATGTAGCCATAGATTTATCTCTAGTGCCACTGAGACTCGTCCATGGCGAGGCAGTACGGAGCGTTGTGAACGGTGGCCAAGTTGCACTGCCCCGGCGTGACGAGTATTCTGACGAAGTGCCTCTGCGGTTCCCTGGGGCATCCTGGAAGGTCGATGAGGCCGCCCAGATCAGGGCGGGACCTCCGCCCCATGAAATGACGCAACGCCTCGCACCGGCAGCGTTGCGGGATTTCGGCAAGCTGCCGGCAGCACTCCTGCTTGGCGAGGTATGGCGGCCCTTGTGTTTGGATGCCACAGGTTGCTTGCTCCGCGTAGTCACGACAGCTTGGGAGCGGCTCGCTAGGAATGCCCTTCCCTGGGTAACAGTAGTCGTCGGCGGCGGCAACAGCGGCGAAGATAGCGACCAGAACGGCGGCCAAGAGGTGGAGACTGTTGTTGGGCTTGGACGCCATTCTCTCCTTCTTCTAGCTAGGTCTGGTTCAATTCGATGGTGCAGTTTCTCTTGTGTGGGCTGCATATGTACCCTGAGAAAAGTACGAGACACACATAGCTGGCAGCAATTACTAACTATATATCTTGTTGTGTTATACAGTAGTATATATGGCGTTTGCTAGTATGACCTAGAGTGCAAATAATTAATTTGTTGGAACAGAATTTGGAGGGAAACGCAAGCTGGCTTTAGCGTGGGGAGCAGTGAGAGACTGGTAGCAGTTCGAGCCTAGCTTTTCTGTCATGGTCGATGTGGCATTCTTTTCTTGTACGTTTACTTCTCTTGTCAAGTGTTGTAGTTATTAGAAACTCTTAAAGTTGAGCTTCAGTCAAGCAAGTTTATGCGTGTGAGCGTTCCTAATCCAACAACGGAGTTTGTTTTTTGCATGCTGTGGGCAAATATGTGATGACTGTGTGAGCGATTTTGCAATAATATTTATGGAACTACCTTGTGTCAGACGCAAGGGCATCATCCGTAGTAGTGTGTAACTTTGACATTTATATAGCAGATGACAATGTTGCCATATAGTAATAAAAGCGAATTATGAAACTTTTTAGAAACAATAATGAAACTAATTCATTTCTTCTCAGTAACTTTGT
This sequence comes from Puccinellia tenuiflora, assembly GCA_012064385.1. Taxonomy (NCBI): domain Eukaryota; kingdom Viridiplantae; phylum Streptophyta; class Magnoliopsida; order Poales; family Poaceae; genus Puccinellia; species Puccinellia tenuiflora. The sequence goes on along the minus strand of QRDG01000308.1, from coordinate 548,894 downwards.
TTGTACTCTTGAATTAAAATTAGAAATCTATTATTGATAAATTAAAATAAATATGTAAATTGATTCTAGCACACATATTTTTTGTAGACTTTATTTACTATACATCATGCATACTATACTTTTCATAGTTGATTGCATATTGTCGGGCAGAACATGACGAACTCTGACCAATCCACGGACATGTACAATACTACTTCATATAAAAAAATATGTTGCGCACAAAACAAAATATAACATACTTAAATAATTATGTTAATCGCACTCAAAAGATTCTGAACGATTTGAAATTCAGATACAAGCACACGATTCCAATAACACCCCAAGGCCTAGCACAATTCGTTTGGTTTTAAATATTTGAAATTATTTGGTTTTATTTGTATTTTTTAGTGCCATCATGATGGGAATCATCTATTCGAAACCACCATATCGTAACCCCGTATGAATTTATTTATTTTCCAAAAATGCATTGAAAACCAACCTTAATTTAATTCTACATTAACATGACAGAGGTAGTAATTGACGTCGAGTTTCACAGGAAAATGATATATTTTGTGGTATGCGTAAAAAAGACAACAAAAAATATGTCGTCAAAAGTCTTTTTTAGCACCGATTGTTTTTACACACTACACAAAAAATATCGGTTTTTCGTGAGATGACTTTGTGAGCATATAGAATATCGACATGCAGGTGAGAATTGTTTTGTCCGAATTTTTTGACACCTCAGAATGTGTTTGAACCGAATTTCAAAAACCGGAGCATCTTCTCCCGGGTGCAAAAATGCCACCTCCTAACACTATTTATTGGTACATAACTGGTGAATCCCAAAGTCAAACGTCTACATACATCGGCTATGACACAAAAACTCGGATCCAAGCGTAGAATTTGATCAGAGGCCAATAACACCCCAAGGCCTAGCACAAATCCACATGTGATTGTGTTATCAATGTCCACGAACCCGAAGATAACAATCAATAAGGCTAGAAAAAATCACCAAACATATGAATAAAACACCGTGCATGTTGCAATTTAAGAACCACAAAATTTATTCTTTTTCTTCTCAATCATGGCAGATGGTACCACACATGCTGACAGGAGCGCACATATGTATATATGAACGCCACACCCACACATCAATGGATACAACATGCATTCATGCTTATTCATGAGAGATAGATTTATCTCTCTTATTGAGCCTTGTCCATAGCGAGGCAGTAGCGAATATTGTGAACGGTGGCCAAGTTGCACTGCCCCGGCGTGACGAGTATTCTGACGAAGTGCCTCTGCGCCTCCCTAGGGCATCCGGGCAGGTCCTTGAGGACGCTCCCGTAAGGAATGGTTGAAGCTGTCTGCCCCATTAGGTAGCGCAGCGCCTCGCAGCGGCAGTTCCGTGAGATGTGTGCAAGCTCCCAGCAGCACTGCTCCTTGAGGAAGTACGCCGGAACAGGAAATCTCGTCGGAGGGTCTGCTTCAACGCCGCAGGTTTGTTGTTCCACGTACTGACGGCACCTTTTGAGCGTATTACTCGCAAGACCCAGCTCAGGGAGGCAGGAACTGTCGGAGGCGGCGGCGGCGGCATAAACGGAGAGCAGAACGGCGGCGAAGAGGAGGAGACTGCTGTAGTTGGAGTTGGACGCCATGTTGTTCTAGCTAGGATAGGGTCGTTTGTGTAGTTTGTTTTGTGCACTACAACGCACCAGATTTGCTTGCATATATACATTGACAAAAGTATATAAGAAATGCAGATGGCTGCCAGCAGTTAACCAATGTGTTGTGTCGCTTGGATGAACTGTAGTGCATTTAATTAATTTGTTGGAGCAGAATTTGGAGGCAAACACGAGCTGGCTTTTGCGTTGGAAGCAGTAAGAGAATGGTACGTAGCGGCTCGAGGCTGGTTTTTCTTGTCATGGATGATGTGGCATTCTTTTCTTGTACGTTTATTTCTCTTGTCAAGTTGCGATCGGAACATAAAGTAGGTTCGTTTGTGTAGTTTGTTAATTTTGTGCACTGCACTACTGGGTGTAAGCTATACGCATCAGATTTGCTTGCATATATACATTGAGAAAAGTACATAAGAAATGCAGGTGGCTGCTAGCAGTTAAACAATCTGTTGTGTTGCTTGGCGTTTATATATGATGAACTAGAGTGCACTTCATTAATCTGTTGGAACAGAATTTGGAGGCAAACACAAGCTGGCTTTTGCGTTGGAAGCAGTAATCGGAAGAGAATGGTAGCGGCTCGAGGCTGGCTTTTCATGCCATGGGTGATGTGGCATTCTTTTCTTGTACGTTTATTTCTCTCTTGTCAAGTTGTGATCCGAACTTAACGTGGAATTTGAGTTAACCAAGTTTATGCGTGTAAGTGCTGCTAATCCATCAACGGAATTTGTTTCTATATACTGTGGACAAACATGTGATGATTTTGTTAGAAACTTTGGAAAGTATTTTCTTTTAGAAATAACATTGATTTCATCATCTTAAGTGTGTTGAAGTATCATCTATATACTTTTATCTTATACGGCCCTTTTTTCTAGATACGTTTTTTTAAGGTGTATCTTTGACATTTATCTTGCATATGACTATTATCAAAAGTGTTGAGGGAACCGTACTTGGCCTCGTACGGGTTGCGTGTTAATATAGGGACAAGGTGTACAGCGTTCGTATCCAATACACAAGGCGTACGGTATACGTGTAACAATGTTTATCATCTAACAGCCCCCCTTAATCTAAACCTGTAGACAGGTTGAGATTACGCTTGAACTCATCAAGTTTCTTAACTGGAAGTGCCTTTGTGAAACCATCTGCAACTTGATCACCACTTGATACAAACCGAATGGCTAACTGGTTGTTTGCAACCCTTTCTCTGACAAAGTGGAAGTCAATTTCAATATGTTTGGTGCGAGCATGAAAAACAGGATTGACAGATAGATAAGTGGCACCCAAATTGTCACACCAAATACTTGGTTTTTGCTTCAGTTTAACTCCAAGTTCTTTTAGAAGAGCCTCCACCCAAATCAATTCGGCAGTAGCATTAGCTAGTGCTTTATACTCAGCCTCAGTGCTAGACCGAGAGACTGTAGCTTGTTTTCTGGCACTCCATGAAACTAGATTGGGTCCAACAAAAATAGCAAAGCCACCTGTTGAACGTCGATCATCAATATCACCTGCCCAATCAGCATCAGAAAAAGCACTAAGAAGGGTAGATGAAGAAGGTGTAAATGTGATGCCAAGTTTCACTGTATTCTGAATATATCGAAGAATACGTTTTGCTGCTGTCCAGTGTTCTGTTGTTGGAGCATGAAGATACTGACAAATCTTGTTAACTGAAAAGGCTAAGTCAGGACGTGTCAATGTCAAATACTGAAGAGCTCCAACAATACTCCTAAACTGTGTACAATCTTCAGAGCCAAGAGGTGTGCCATTTGTAAGAGACAATGATTCAGAAGGAGACAGAGGCGTAGGAACTGATTTGCAGCCTCGCATACCCACTTTAGCAAGTAATTCTGTAGCATATTTCTCCTGTGTCAATAACAGACCATTGCCCACCTTCTTTACCTCAATACCAAGAAAGAAGTGTAAATCACCTAGATCCTTAATTGCAAAATTCTTGTTCAGATCTTGAAGAAGAGCAGAAATAGCATATCCAGAGGAACTTGTCACTATAATGTCATCAACATATACCAAAACAAATATAGTGATACCTGACTTGTTGAAGAGAAATAATGAGGTGTCAGCCTTGGATGGTGTAAAGCCAAGAGCACACAACTTAGAGCTCAATTTAGAATACCAGGCTCGAGGTGCCTGTTTCAACCCATATAGAGCCTTATCAAGCCTGCAAACATAATTTGGTGCATGTGGATCTTCATACCCAGGAGGTTGCTTCATATAGACTTCCTCTTCCAGAACACCATGAAGAAACGCGTTCTTGACATCTAGCTGCCGGAGACTCCAACCACGGGAGACAGCAATAGACAAGACAACCCTGATGGTAGCAATTTTCACTACTGGACTGAACGTATCCTCATAATCAATACCATAACGTTGTTTGAATCCTTTTGCAACCAACCGTGCCTTATACCTGTCAATAGAACCATCTGCCCTCTTTTTAATACGGTAAACCCACTTGCAATCAATCAAGTTTTTACTTTTGCTTGGAGGAACAAGATGCCAGGTCTGATTTTTTATCAATGCATTATACTCCTCATCCATGGCTCCACGCCAATTTGCATCACCAAGAGCCTCAGAGAGAGAAGTTGGTTCGCCTGTGGAAGAAAACATGCCGTATCGAACAGTACCATCAGTAAACTGTTTTGGTTGCCGTATACCTTGCTGAAGTCTAGTGCGAACACGTGAAGATGGCACTGCAGGAGGCGTTGCATCGGGAGATGTCGGTGTAGGTGGAGATGAGCATGCCACAGAACCATCCTCACCAGCGTGCGCCACAGAAGATCCTGAAGACTCATCATTGGCAGCCGATGGCGTTGGCGTGTGTAGCGATGGGGAGACCGACGCAGAGCTGGGACCGGAGCCAGGTGGAGCATCGTGACCGGCCGGGGGCGTGTGTCCGCCAGAAGCTGCATGCAGGAGCGGGGACAGGGGCGCGTGGTCACCACGCACCGACGGGGACCCGCCAGGCGGAGTGCGGTCGCCCGCGTGCGACCCGAGGGCGGGAGAGACAGCATCTACCTCGGGATCGGAATGATCAGGGGAATGTCCTGCTGCAGAATCTTCATCAGAGTCCGTGCGATTTTCGGCATTTTCTGGATGATCTTCAATATCATTTTCTGGGGCAAGTTCAACATCATTTGGACCGGAATTTTCTGTGACAGCTCCAATATCCTGCAGCACATTAGTAACAGGCACAAAAGGTATATGATCATCAACAATATTTGCACTCTCATTGGACATGGATGTGGAGGATGGAAGGAGGAGAATTTCTTTCCGAAGAAGGGGACCGGCATTGGGGCGTAGGGAGGCAAAGGGAAAGACATTTTCATCAAAAACTACGTCACGAGAGATGTAAACACGACCTGTATTCATGTCGAGACACTTAACACCCTTGTGAAGGGGGCTATAACCAAGAAAAACACAACGTGTAGAACGGAAGGCTAACTTGCGAGTGTTATAAGGGCGAAGATTGGGCCAACAGGCACAACCAAAAACACGAAGAGCATCATAGTTTGGAGTTATTTGGAGGAGGCGCTCGGCAGGGGTTTCAAGATTTATGACCTTGCTTGGAAGTAAGTTTATGAGAAAAGTGGCAGTGAGGAAAGCTTCATCCCAATATTTTAGAGGCATAGATGCATTAGCAAGCAAAGCAAGACCAACCTCAACTATATGACGGTGTTTTCTTTCAGCGGAGCCATTTTGTTGGTGGGCATGTGGACATGAGACATGATGAGTGATACCAACTTTTTGAAAGAAAGCATTAAGCTTCTCATATTCACCCCCCCAATCAGTTTGCATAGTAACAATTTTCCTAGCAAACTTGCGTTCAACATACTGCTGGAAATTAAGGAAGGCTTGATAGACATCAGCACGACTTTTGAGTAAATAAATCCAAGTAAATTTACTGAAATCATCAATGAAGCTTACATAATATAAGTGTTTCCCAGCAGAGGGAGGTGCAGGACCCCATACATCAGAGAATATTTGTTCCAAGGGAACAGTGGATCTACTGGTAGATACAGGGTATGGCAACTGATGACTTTTGGCCAGCTGACAAGAATCACAAACATAAGGTGTACTCTCTGGGGTGTAAGCTATTTTATTTCTCCTAAGAACTTGTTGAACCACAAATGAAGAAGGATGTCCTAAGCGACGATGCCATGTCGAAGATGATGGCTTTATTGTAATGAAAGCATGCTTGGAGGACGCAGTGGAGATGGGCATCAAGGGATATAAGCCTCCATAGCACGGACCCCTAAATAGAACGCGTCGTGTTGCCTGATCCTTGATGACAAAAAAGAAGGGATGAAACTCAATAAAGACATGATTATCAAGGGTAAATTTGTGGACAGACAGTAGGTTTTTGGATGCACTAGGAACATGGAGGATGGCATTGAGATTAAATGAGGTATGTGGAGTGTGCAGTATTGAATGACCAATATGACTAATGTGCATACCTGTGCCTTCAGCAGTGCGGACCTGATCTTGCCCATTGTAGACATCATGAGTAGTAAGCTTGTTCAGCTCACCAGTAATATGATCAGTAGCGCCAGTGTCATAATACCAGTTGGTGTCAACACCATGAGACGCAAAATTAGCATTTGCATCATTGTTATTTCCACGCTCTCCATTGTCACGACGGTCATCTCCATAGCGCCACCAACAGTCCCTTGCCGGGTGCCCATGAATATTGCAAATCTGGCAGGTAGTGTCAACATAGCGAGTGGGCTGGCGATCACGGCGCCGTCCACCATCATCACGTCTATCTCCATCTTCACGACGGCGAGGGCCACGGTCCTGGTAGCCACCCTGATAGCCACCACGATTACCTCCACCACCACCACGGCCACGGCCATCATCATCACGACGACGGGGGCGATCGTCACGCCAGCGGTCCTGACCACCACGGTTGTCCTGCCAACCACGGTTATCCTGCCAGCGATCCTGACCACGGGAGGGGGCACCACCTCCACGACGGGCCAGACTAGCAGATGAAGTGAAGCTGGGTGTGTCATCGGTCTTGTGCAGGCGATCAAACGACTGAACCTGATTGAATAGATCTGAAAGGGTGGTGTTTGGATTTGCCCGGACTGCGGTGATCAGATTATTGTATGTGCCTCCCAGATTCTTGAGAACGTACCACACAAGCTCATCGTCATCGAGTGGTTTCCCTGCGGCTGCAAGTTCTTGCGCTATTGTTTTCATCTTCGAGAAGTACTTTTCAGCGGACAGGTCGTTCTTTTTGGTTTCAACAAGTGCTGCTCTCAGGTGCTGCACCCGGGACTTGGATGAAGCAGAAACATGGTTGTTGATGGCTGACCAGACTTCCGCGGACGTCTCCAGCCCAATAACATGCGCCAGAACATCAGGAGACAGCGCGTTCAGAAGCCAGCGGAGAACCTGCTGATCGCGTGCAATCCACGTGACATAGTCAGGGTTTGGGTTTGAAATTTTCTTGCCATTGGAATCTTCAGCCTCAATGACTTTTGCCGGTGCTTTGTCCTCTCCTTCAACCAGCTCAAGGACGCAGGCGCCGCGGAGGGCAGGAACTACCAGAGCCTTCCACACTAAGGCGTTGTCCCGCGTGAGAAGCTGAGTAGGAGGTGCACCAAGAGCTGCAGCCAAGGCAGGAACAGATGAGGACGAAGCCATGGAGTTGGATCGCGACGGTAACAGATGTGTTACGGTGGCGATTGGATCTTGAGGCTGCAGCGACACGGATTGGTGTGGCGGCGGCGATCGTTTCCTGAAGAACTTGAGCAGCAGCGGCTAGATGAGCGGCGGCGGCGATTTAGGGTTTTGGGCGGCGGCGGCTAGATGAGCAGCGGCGGCAGTTTTGGCTTGTGTTTGTAGGTTGTTTGGGATGTGTATCGTGTGTGTGCAGCGGCAACAGAGGTTCTGTGGCGGCGGCAGATGTTTGTTGTGGCGGCGGCGGCGGCTGATCTTCAGCGGCGGCGGCGGCTTGATGTGGCAGCTAGGTCACGGGAAGAGCAAGCTCTGATACCATATCAAAAGTGTTGAGGGAACCGTACTTGGCCTCGTACGGGTTGCGTGTTAATATAGGGACAAGGTGTACAGCGTTCGTATCCAATACACAAGGCGTACGGTATACGTGTAACAATGTTTATCATCTAACAACTATTTGTCTAAGAGGTAATAAAAATAAATTATGAAACAAATTTACATAAAATGGAAATAATTCCTTTATATATCCACAATAGCTCAGTATATACCGGCAGAGTTTAATTTAGAAATTTATTATTAATAAGTTAGAATAAATACATTCCAGCACAAATATATTTGGTGGAATTAATTTGATCTGCATCTTACTCTATATCTTTTAGTCGATTTCATATTGTTGGACAGAACTCGATGAACCGTGACAATCAATGCACATGTAATATACTAAAAGAATTGTAGATGTTAACAGACATATGAGTTGCAAAGTTATCGCTACTATTATACATATCTAACCTAGAAAACATCAACCGGATTGATGATAATTTATCTTAGTTTTGAAATTTCTAGCACATCCTTTGATGTCCTGAAGTATTATGCTTAGAATATAGCTAATCATAGATTGACCATATACTACCTCTGTCCCAAAAAGGATGATATGTTTTTGTCTAAATTTGAATATATCACACTAAATAGTGTTTAGTAGTATTGTATTATATTTCGTCTGTTTTTTAGTATATATTAGCGCCATGTAGTCCACTCTTGTTCTGTTTAATTCAATATAACCTGGACAAGTGATGATGGTACGATTATATATAAAACTTTTCATTAATTGTGTAGGATATTGGTACAACATTGGGACACCGGGAGGACGATAGAATTGACACCCACATCCCGTTGTGTCATACTAATTTCTAGATTTGGTCAGTCCAAATGAATTTCCTTACGGAGGAAATCTTGCGGTTACCGGACAATAACCGGAATTCCAATACCCCTCCCCACACCAAGTAAAAATATCATACCGCTTGAATTTGGGCTAGTTGGTTCACCCAAAAGAAACCCTGTGTTGTTGGGCTAACCAAATTTGCAATGTGAAATTTACATGTCCATTATTGACATGCTTCACCTCGAGAACATGCCAAAATAAATAATAGTTGCCACTAAGGGTGGCCCCGTGTCAACCCATAATGGCCGGGGTCACATACATTGGGATGTTACCAACTGTTGGAATATTCCTTCGCGTTGGAGAGCATCTCGGCGCGACTGCTCACGTTCACCTTTTTCAACTACGTCCGACTATTTTGACTACATTAACATGTCTGATACCGGCAACACCATTGATGTTACGGCTACTTCTGCCGCTACCACCGCCAACAAAGGCGGCGCACCTCTGTGGTTTGCCGTTGGTTATGCCATCGATCAACTCGTACGTGCTCTTTCCATCTGATATTTCCCTTGATAATTACAACGTATGCAATTAGATAGATGTGGTAGGTTTTCACACGCCTATCTGTTGCATGTCTAATATGAATATGTTAGTCAATCTTTAAAATTGCCGTGTCATGTTTTGTACCAGCGACCAACTTATATGTGTTCTTACCCTCACTGTTGTTTCCCTTGATAATTACTACGTATGCAATTGGTATCGACGTGGTAGGTTTTCACTTGCGTGTGTTTTGCATGCCTAATGTGCATATATTAGTCAATCTTTAAAACTGTTGTGTCATGTTTTACTTGGATTAAATTAATGCGAAAATTGCTAATTATTTCAATAAAAACTTCATGAAAAAAGATTGAACTGAAATTTAATAACCACTAAATATTGTTTTGTAACGCCCCGACCCCGGAGTTATACAGAGAGGCTATGTATTCGGCACAACCATCAAGGTATAAAACAAAGATCGAAACTTGTGGAACAAACCGGCACATCGCATGACTCTACGACACAAGATATAAAGCAACTCATATAATGAGAAGAATACAAATATTACACAACAAAAGGATCACAGATCCAACAAGTCATCAAGCGGAAGCGGGTAGTGTTGTCTAACAACAAGAAGCAAAATATATGGCCTAAGAGGCCTACAAATAAACATCATCCCAGCCAGCTTGTTCCACGGTCCCAAGCTGCCACCTGGGAACCCCAGACTAGTAGTCGACGTCAACGAAGAACCCACCTAGCTGCTCGGTGTCGTCCTCCTCTGAAATACAAAATCATAGAGGCAGCAAGGAGAGACTGAGTACGACGTACTCGCAAGTTTAGTAGGGCGATATAGGCCCAATGACTGACGGAGGCTCTAAAGCTTTATATGTAGTTCTTTTGCATAAAGCTAAGTTTCATAAACAGAAAATATAATTGACACATGGCATTCGGCTACTCAGAGTACTTTTCAAAAGGGGTAAGAGAGTATCATTATCACCTTTCAGTTCTCGGCGAACCTACTCACAACCATCACCACTCATCTCACACAAGGCACTCCCTCGACTCACCCTCGAGGAAATGAACCTTTATCACAAGTTTATTATGCAACCTCTAGCTGCCATATCAATTAGGTTAAAGTTATCTATGAGCTAATCCGCCTTTCCCAAGAGTTTGTCCATAACCGTGGACACGGCTTTTCGAAAAGATTAACCCTGCAGGGGTGTACTATTTTACCCATTGGTACCGTCCGGCTCACCTAGTTGGCCCTCTTCCTGGGAAGACCGGCGAGCGGGCGCGGTTAGACCTTTACAACGCATGAGGCTTACTCAAGGACCATCAGTGGCGGAAGGACAGGTTCAGCGCTCCCAGCGCCCTGCCCCACCGTCACGTCCTACACACCATCATCCTCGTTCCTTTTTCCACTCACACCACACACGCGCAAATGGAAATAGCAAACTAGAGGACCCTTGACAAGCCCCTCACAAATTATTCGGTCAGCGAGGCGCCCATACACCCACCAATGGAAGCACGCTCGGTTCTTGGTTCTAGCTAAAAGCACTCTCAACCTAGGCGGCAAGAATGAGGCAAACCACCCTCCCCGAGGGCAACTCATCCAAGCCTTCTTAGCATTTTAATTAAGCACCCCACATATCCACCAAGTCCGCATCATTCCATCTTCAACAACATTATGGAAATAAACAACGGACATAACTAAAATATTTAACTAAGCCTGGCTAAGCATAGCTAAGCATATGAAAACATCAATTCTATCTTTATCTCGGGCCAACACTTCAACCCTAGGTTTCATAGGTAGGGATACATGTGATTGGCTCGGGGAAGAACATGCATTCATAGGATATTCTAATATTTACCAAAAAGGACATTTGAACCGCATGCAATATTATGGTGGATAAAATAAGTTTATAAAACATAGGATGCTAGATGCCAAGAAGGTTAGGTTATCTCTTGCCTTGCTGCCCGGTCGTGAAGTACTGCTCGTCGGGGTAAGTAGAGAGACCCTCGACTCCGGAATCTATCGATACCCAAAAGAAAAGCAAAGAACACATAAATCACACAACTCAAGATGCAATGCTCAATCACATGATGACATGTCAAAATTTATGCAAGGATTCCATTATATAACTTAAGGGCACAATTAAATGGGGAGCCAAATAATTAGGGAAATTATTTGGAAGCAACCCCACGTTTAGCTTAGTGACCACGTTCTTCATAAATTATTGAATTATTAGAGAAGTGGCTCAAAATGCATGAACATGACATGGAAAAGGTTAGGGTTTATCACTCCGATCGTTTCGGTAAATTATTTGTGATTTTCGGAGTACCGAGGAATAAATAGCAATTTAATTACCTATTTGGATTTATAACTTTTATCCAATTCAAGATTAATAACAAAGTCCAAATTCTTGTCATGAGATGATATTAACATGACCAGAAAGCATTCAACAAGTTGATCAAATTGGTATAACAAATGCAAGAATTAACGAAAAGAAGGTAAAATACGAAGTGCACAGATTTTACTGTTGGTTCGGAATTCATCCGGATTGGTCCGGAATATTCCGGATGGTCCGGAATAATCCGGGCTCATTCCGAGCCAAATCCGAGGTGACCTCCAAAACTTTCGGTTGGGGTTTCGGATTTCGTCCGGAAATGTCCGGAAAAATCCGGTCGACCCGGAATCGATCCGGAATATTCCGGGCGATTCCGGACGGCTCGAATCTGGGCAAAACTGTGACGGCGACGGCGGGAACTTGCTCGGGACGAGCACGCGAGAGAGGGAGAGGGGGAGCGGGAGAGTGCCAAAAGGAAACTAGCTCACCCGTGAGCTCGCGTACGTGACCGATTAGGCGAGGGAAGGCCGGCGGTGACCGGATCGAGCCGGCGGGGCTCGGCCGGTGGCGGATGGTGTCGAAGATGCCGGCGTTGATACGGCCGGTCCCGGGCCGATTCCTTGGCCTGGGAGGGAGGAGAGGATGCGGCGCAGCTGGTGGTGGTCGACGATCTACCTCGCGCTCACTCAAGCGACGACGGCGTGCTCGGCTACGGCGGCAATGGGGGGTGGCCGTGGGGAGCTCGGGAGGGAGACGAGAGAGAGAGAGCAGGGGAAAAAGGGGCAGGTGAGGTCGAGGGCGTCGTGGTGGTCGTCTTTGACCTCAAGGGGGGGCCACGACGTCGAGGGTTAGGCGAGGCCACGGCGGCAACGGCATGGGCGCGGGCGGCATGGCGCCAGTGCGCCCTGTCGCCACTGTGCTTCGTCCGGAATTTTCCGGAGGGGTCCGGAAAATTCCGACTGGCCCGGAATAGATCCGGAAATTTCCGGGTCATTCCGGATGACCACAAATTGGCAGAAAAGGCTAGCTTTCATTTGGGCACCAAAACAATTCCAGAAAATATGCAAAAATTCTGGGAGTTTCTCCACAAGGTAAAACAGCTCACCATACATTTATCTAGGCTTTTGAGCAAGGTGGCATGGATCACAAATAGACAAAAGCTTTGAACCACATGTTAGGGCCTATGGAAGTTGGAAACAAAAAGGAACCCATCCATTCGGTTCTCGTGCACTTGAGGTGAACTTAGGAAGTGTGTTGGACCATAAGGTCACCCGTCATGACATGGTTAACACCATAGTTTGCAAAACAAGAAGTAAAGGTTTTGGGAAGTTTGCTTCCCTCTTTTCATTGTTTCCCAAAAGGTAACTTGTTAACATTAGCAAGTTAAAGGCATGCCATGATGCAAACAAGAATGCAAAAAGTGGAAAAATTCTTCGTATTTTTCATTACCAAGTTAGGGATGTTACAAATCTACCCCCTTACAAGAATCTCGCCCCGAGATTCTAGGCTTGAGTGAAGAAGGCGGGGTATTCCTGACGAAGACTAGTTTCTCGCTCCCATGTGGCTTCTTCTTCGGAATGGTTAGACCATTGGACCTTGAGAAACTTGATGGACTTGTTGCGGGTTTTCCTCTCCGCTTCATCCAAGATGCGGATAGGATGCTCGCGATAGGTCAAATCCTCTTGAATGTCCAAAACCTCATGATCAACCCCACGGATGGGATCCTTGAAGCACCGGCGGAGTTGGGAAACATGGAACACATCATAGACATCTGGGAAGTTGGAGGGCAACTCAAGTTGATAGGAGAGATCTCCTCGCTTAGCTAGGATGGTGAAAGGGCCAACATAGCGGGGTGCTAATTTGCCCTTGATTCCGAAACGACGGACGCCTCAGAGAGGAGAGACTCGAAGATAGGCCTTGTCACCAATTTCATAGTGGACCTCTTGATGATGCTTGTCATAATAGCTTTTCTGACGAGATTGAGCGGCTTTGAGGTTTTCTCAAATGACACGGACTTTCTCTTCGGCTTCATTGATCACATCAGGACCGAAAAGTGACCTCTCCCCGGTTTCAGACCAACTGAGAGGAGTCCGGCACTTTCTCCCATATAGGACCTCGAAGGGAGCCATTTGCAAGCTGGCTTGATAGCTATTGTTGTAGGAGAACTCGGCGAGAGGAAGGTATTTTTCCCAACTCTTGCCGAAAGAGATGACACAAGCCCGAAGCATGTCCTCAAGAACTTGATTTACTCTTTCAGCTTGCCTGTCGGTTTGAGGGTGGTAGGCGGTGCTGAAGTTGAGACGGGTTCCAAGAGCCTTTTGGAAACTTTGCCAAAACTTGGACGTAAACAAGCTTCCACGGTCGGAGATGATCCTCAAAGGAACCCCGTGCAAAGGAACAATCCGGGCCATATAGAGCTCGGCCAATTGAGCGGAATTGATATCCTCTCGAACCGGGAGGAAATGGGCGACTTTGGATAGACGGTCAATGACGACCCAAATGGCATTGTTACCCTTTTGTGACCTCGGAAATCCGGTGATGAAATCCATTCCAACTTCATCCCACTTCCACTCAGGAATAGCTATGGGGCGGAGGGTACCGGCTGGCCTTTGATGTCCAGCCTTCACTCGGCGACAGACGTCGCATTCAGCAACATATTCGGCGATCTCGCGCTTCATGCAAGACCACCAGAATTGAGGGCGAAGATCTTGGTACATTTTTGTGCTACCCGGGTGAATAGAGATGGGTGACTCATGAGCTTCAGAAAGGATCAACTCCCTCAGATTTCCACTCTTGGGCACCACTAGACGGTCACCAAAATAGACCACACCATGGTCATCAACCAAGAAACAATTGGCCTTTCCATTAGCGATCTTCTCTTTGATCTCAAGGATTTCAGGATCATTTCGTTGGGCAGCCTTGATATCATCCTCGAGAGTGGATTTGATCTCGAGATTAGCTAGAAAACCCGAAGGAACAATTTCCAGATTCAATTTGGCAAATTCCTCGTGGAGAGCCGGTTGCGCCTTTTCAACCATCACGGTATTGCAATAGGCTTTGCGGCTCAGAGCATCTGCCACGACATTTGCCTTGCCGGGCTGATAATTGAGAGTCACATCATAGTCTTTTATCAATTCCAGCCATCTTCTCTGCCTCAAATTCAGATCCGGCTGGGTGAATAGATACTTCAGACTTTGGTGGTCGGGGTAAATCTCGCAACGGTTGCCCAAGAGGTAGGGCCTCCATTGCTTCAGAGCATGTACCACGGCGGCAAGCTCCAAATCATGAGTTGGATAATTTTGCTCGTGCGGCTTGAGTTGACGGGAAGCATAGGCGACCACATGGCCCTCTTGCATCAAGACACATCCCAAGCCTTGGAGAGATGCATCGCAATAGACGACAAAGTCCTTGTCGGTGTCGGGAAGGACAAGTACCGGAGTGGTAGTGAGCTTGACCTTGAGGGTTTGGAAACTCTCTTCAGCCTTGTCTGACCACACAAATTGTTTGCCTTTCTTGAGTAGTTCAGTCAGCGCCTTGGCTATCTTGGAGAAGCCCTCAATGAATCGACGGTAATAACCCGCCAATCCAAGGAAGCTTCGGATATCTTTGACGGATTTGGGAGTTGGCCAATCCAGGATGGCCTGAATCTTGTCTGGTATCACCGCTACTCCGGCAGCTGACACCACATGACCGAGAAAGATGAGCTCCTTCAGCCAAAACTCACATTTAGAGAACTTGGCATATAGACGGTGATCTCGAAGCTTGGTCAAGACAAGTCGGAGATGCTCAGCATGTTCATCTTCGGTCTTGGAGTACACAAGGATGTCATCGATGTAGATGATGACGAACTTGTCGAGGTACTCGTGGAAGATGGAGTTCATTAGCCTCATGAATGTAGCCGGAGCATTTGTGAGGCCGAAAGACATGACGGTGTACTCATATAACCCATAGCGGGTAGTGAAGGCCGTCTTCGGAATATCCTCCTTTCGGATTTTTATCTGATGGTAACCTGACCTCAGATCCATCTTGGAGAACACCGTGGCTCCAGCTAATTGATCGAACAAGTCGGTTATTCGAGGAATTGGATACTTGTTCTTGATGGTCACCGCATTAAGAGGGCGGTAGTCAACGACCAGACGAGGAACATTTGTATCCCTCTTCTTGACAAAGATAACCGGGCAACCCCAAGGTGAGCTACTCGGTCGGATGAATTCTTTCTCCAGCAGCTCATCAAGTTGCTTCTTCAATTCAGCTAGCTCTTCCGTTGGCATACGGTAGGGCGTCTTGGAAACTGGGGCGGTTCCCGGAACCAACTCAATCACAAACTCTACGCTGCGATCCGGTGGCATGCCGGGCAATTCCTCCGGGAAAACATCGGGGAAATCACACACCATAGCGACTTCAGACATATCAGGCGGAGTGATTCCTTCCAGGAAATATAGACTGATCTCCGGTGAAAGAGGAGTGGCTGCGGAAGGAGTTGCAGAAGTTGGGGACCAGTAACGCACTTCCCCATACCTTGGGTGGAACACTGTGACAGTCTTGGTAGCACAATCCAGGTTTGCCTGATATTTCACTAACCAATCCATGCCCAGGATAACATCGATACCCTCTGAGCTCAGGGCTATCAATGAGAACGGAAAAGGGACTGACCCTATGGCTATTTGAACATCGGGAGATATCCAATTGGTACGCCAACTAGAACCCGGTGTCTTGACCACTAACGGGGGATCCATCATCACAAACGGTATTTGATGGTTGTGTGCATATGATATGGATATGAACGAATGCGAAGCTCCAGAATCAAATAATACTGAAGCTGGATATGTATTGATTTGAAGCGTACCCATGAGAACTCCGGGGTCCTCCTCAACGCCTTCAGCCGAGACGTGGTTCAGGCGGCCACGGCTGACGGTGGTAGCCTTGGCGGCTGGGGTAGAGGGTGCTGGTGCAGGTGCTGAGGGAGCCGGTGCCTTCTGGGGACACTCCCTGGAGTAGTGCCCCGGCTGGCCACAAGCGAAGCAAGTGAGCCCCGGTGGTGCAGGTAGTCGAGGTCGAAAACCGCCTCCAGCCGCACCCAAGGTCGAAGTAGCTGGGCGAGGCGGAGGTGGCAGGTACCCGGTGGGCTTCGGCGCGAAGGGCGCCTTTGGCACGGCGCTGAAAGGCACGAATACCTTGCGCTTCTTGCCCTCCGAGGAGGAGGAACTCTGGTGATCGGTGGAAGCGGGCCTCTTAGAAGCCTCCAGCTCCTTCCTACCTTGCTCCATGGTGAGAGCCTGGTTGTAGAGCTCTTGGTAGGAGGTGAACTTGAAGGGTAGGAGCTCGTATCGGAGACGAGGTGCGAGCCCCTTGCGGAAGAGGTATTGCTTGTCCTCATCATTCGTCACGTCCCGAGGGGCGTAACGGGAGAGGTGGTTGAACTCCCGTCCATAGGACTGGACGTCCATGCGTCCCTGGGTTAGGTCCAGGAACTCCCGCCTCTTGAGCTCGAGGATGGGCTTGGGGATGTACGCCGCACGGAAGGCGGTGCGGAACTCCTCCCAAGTGACAACATGGCCCGCGGCAACCATGGCCACGTGGCTCTCCCACCAGGAGCCGGCGGCTCCTTCCAGAAGGTAGGTGGCGAAGTTGACATGCTCCGCCGCCGGGACGTGAAGAGCGGCAAACTTGCGCTCGATAGCCCGAAGCCAATCATCCGCATCAAGCGGCTCCTTAGCTTCAGAGAAGGTAGGAGGTTGGGACCGCAAGAACTGGTTGAGAGTGGTGCAGTCCGTGTTCCTCCTGGCCCCTTGCTGGACCAGCTGCTCGAGCAGAAGCTCGTTGCGCAGGCGGTTCTGTTCGATTGCCATCATAACCTCCGCCATTGAGGGTGGCGGGGGTGGATCAGGGTTGCTATGTTCCCCACGACGGGTAGGAGCCATTCTGAAGAATTGGAACAACGACAAGTTAGTAACCAATTCTGACAGATAAGATAGATCATGGTTGCTCCAGATATAGATATTTAAGAAGCAATAAACACCAAAGACAGATTTAGTCAACCACGGTGACATCACGTCATCGAGGCGATATCAAACGGATATAACAGGACTCGAGGCATAACTGGACGGTAAGAACCCAAACCCCGAGAACCTAAACATCGACACCAAGCTTAAAACAAATAGAGGTAAGAATCAGAGTAGAGCGAGTTGGATGAGAAGCAAAAGAATCCTAAGAAGGTTTTCACAACTCATTTTTAGGTTATAATAATTTTCACTAGACTCGACATCGACCAAAAGAAAGGGTTTCCTACAGGCAGTCCTGCTCTGATACCAACTTGTAACGCCCCGACCCCGGAATTATACAGAGAGGCTATGTATTCGGCACAACCATCAAGGTATAAAACAAAGATCGAGACTTGTGGAACAAACCGGCACATTGCATGACTCTACGACACAAAACATATAGCAACTCATATAATGAGAAGAATACAAATATTACACATCAAAAGGATCACAGATCCAACAATTCATCAAGCGGAAGCGGGTAGTGTTGTCTAACAACAAGAAGCAAATATATGGCCTAAGAGGCCTACAAATAAACATCACCCAAGCCAGCTTGTTCCACGGTCCCAAGCTGCCACCTGGGAACCCCAGACTAGTAGTCGACGTCCACGAAGAACCCACCTAGTTGCTCGGTGTCGTCCTCCTCTGAAATACAAAATCATAGAGGCAGCAAAGAGAGACTGAGTACGATGTACTCGCAAGTTTAGTATGGCGATATAGGCCCAATGACTGACGGAGGCTCTAAAGCTGTTTATGTATTTCTTTTGCATAAAGCTAGTTTTAAGTAAACCGAAACATAAAGGACACATGTCATTCGTCTAAATAGAATATTTTCATAAAGGGGTAAGAGAGTAACATTTTCATCTTCGGTTCTCGACGAACCTACTTACAACCATCACCACGCATCTCACACAAAGGCACTCCCTCGACTCCCCCTCGAGGAAATGAACCTTTATCTCAAGTTGATTAATGCAACCTTTAGCTGCCATATCAATTAGGTTAAAGTTATCTATGAGCTAATCCGCCTTTCCCAAGAGTTTGTCCATAACCGTGGACACGGCTTTTCGAAAAGATTAACCCTGCAGGGGTGTACTATTTTACCCATTGGTACCGTCCGCCTCACCTAGTTGGCCCTCTTCCGGGGAAGACCGGCGAGCGGGCGCGGTTAGACCTTTACAATGCATGAGGCTTACTCAAGGACCATCAGTGGCGGAAGGACAGGTTCAGCGCTCCCAGCGCCCTGCCCCACCGTCACGTCCTAACACCACCATCCTCGTTCCTTTTTCCACTCACACCACACACGCGCAAATGGAAATAGCAAACTAGAGGACCCTTGACAAGCCCCTCACAAATTATTCGGTCAGCGAGGCGCCCATACACCCACCAATGGAAGCACGCTCGGTTCTTGGTTCTAGCTAAAAGCACTCTCAACCTAGGCGGCAAGAATGAGGCAAACCACCCTCCCCGAGGGCAACTCATCCAAGCCTTCTTAGCATTTTAATTAAGCACCCCACATATCCACCAAGTCCGCATCATTCCATCTTCAACAACAATTATGGAAATAAACAACGGACATAACTAAAAATATTTAACTAAGCCTGGCTAAGCATAGCTAAGCATATGAAAACATCAATTCTATCTTTATCTCGGGCCAACACTTCAACCCTAGGTTTCATAGGTAGGGATACATGTGATTGGCTCGGGGAAGAAGAACATGCATTCATAGGATATCCTAATATTTACCAGAAAGGACATTTGAACCGCATGCAAATTATGGTGGATAAAATAATTTGATTAAAAACATAGGATGCTAAATGCCAAGAAGGTTAGGTTATCTCTTGCCTTGCTGCCCGGGCGTGAAGTAGTGCGTCGGGGTAAGTAGAGAGACCCTCGACTCCGGAATCTACCGATACCCAAAGAAAAGCAAAGAACACATAAATCACACAACTCAAGATGCAATGCTCAATCACATGATGACATGTCAAAATTTATGCAAGGATTCCATTATATAACTTAAGGGCACAATTAAATGGGGAGCCAAATAATTAGGGAATTATTTGGAAGCAACCCCACGTTTAGCTTAGTGACACGTTCTTCATAAATTATTGAATTATTAGAGAAGTGGCTCAAAATGCATGAACATGACATGGAAAAGGTTAGGGTTTATCACTCTGATCATTTCGGTAAATTATTTGTGATTTTCGGAGTACGAGGAATAACTAGCAATTTAATTACTTATTTGGATTTATATCTTCTATCCAATTCAAGATTAATAACAAAGTCCAATTTTTGTCATGAGATGATACTAGCATATTTAGATAACATTTGAAACACTGAACAAAATGGTATGCCATTTGCAAGATTTAACAACAGGATTTAAAATACAAGGTTCACAATTTTCAGCTTGGTTCGGAATTCATCCGGATTTGTCCGGAATATTCTGGATGGTCCAGAATAATCCGGGCTAAATCCGAACCAAATCCGAGGTGACCTCCAAAACCTTTTGTTAGTGTCTCGGAATTCGTCCGGAAAGGTCCGGAATTTTCCGAGTTACCGGAATCGATCCGGAATAATCCGGGCGATTCCGGACGGCTCGATCCTGGGCAGAAAAAACGACGACGGCGGCGGGTGTGCATTCACAAGCACGACGAGAGGAGAGGGGAACGGGAGGAGGCCTAAGAGGCGTGTGTGCTCACCAGGGGCACTCCGTGTGGTCGGAGAGGACGGGGACGACCGCGGTGGCCGGATTTCGTAGAGGACGGGCACGGCGAGCGGCGGACCGACCTCGGGGAGGCGAGCTCGATTAGCTCTACTCGGGGCCTCCCAGCAAGCGCCCTTCGGTGGTGGAGGTAGACGAGGAGCAGGCGGAGCTGGTGGTGTCTTCGGCTGGCCCCAAGGTGGCCGGAGTCGACGGCGATGCGCGGAGGACGGCGGCGGTACGACGGCGTGCGGTGAGAGGAACGAGAGCCTCTTCTCGATCCGGAAAAAGAGGAGAGGCGAGGAGGAGAGAGGAGTGCGGGGCAGGTGAGCACGGTCACGGGCTTCCTAGCCCTCCAGTTGCCACGGCGGCGTGCGGCATGGGCGCGGAGGAGGTGGCGGCATGGCGCCAGTGCGCCCTGTCGCCACGTGCTTCGTCCGGAATTTTCCGGAGGGGTCCGGAAAATTCCGACTGGCCCGGAATAGATCCGGAAATTTCCGGGTCATTCCGGATGACCACAAATTGGCAGAAAAAGCTAGCTTTCATTTGGGCACCAAAACAATTCCAGAAAATATGCAAAAATTCTGGGAGTTTCTCCACAAGGTAAAACAGCTCACCATACATTTATCTAGGCTTTTGAGCAAGGTGGCATGGATCACAAATAGACAAAAGCTTTGAACCACATGTTAGGGCCTATGGAAGTTGGAAACAAAAAGGAACCCATCCACTCGGTTCTCGTGCACTTGAGGTGAACTTAGGAAGTGTGTTGGACCATAAGGTCACCCGTCATGACATGGTTAACACCATAGTTTGCAAAACAAGAAGTAAAGGTTTTGGGAATTTTGCTTCCCTCTTTTCATTGTTTCCCAAAAGGTAACTTGTTAACATTAGCAAGTTAAAGGCATGCCATGATGCAAACAAGAATGCGAAAAGTGGAAAAATTCTTCGTATTTTTCATTACCAAGTTAGGGATGTTACAAATCTACCCCCCTTACAAGAATCTCGCCCCGAGATTCTAGGCTTGAGTGAAAAAGGCGGGGTATTCCTGACGAAGACTAGTTTCTCGCTCCCATGTGGCTTCTTCTTCGGAATGGTTAGACCATTGGACCTTGAGAAACTTTATGGACTTGTTGCGGGTTTTCCTTTCCGCTTCATCCAAGATGCGGATAGGATGCTCGCGATAGGTCAAATCCTTCTTGAATGTCCAAAACCTCATGATCAACCCCACGGATGGGATCCTTGAAGCACCGGCGGAGTTGGGAAACATGGACACATCATGGACATCCGGGAAGTTGGAGGGCAACTCAAGTTGATAGGAGAGATCTCCTCGCTTGGCTAGGATGGTGAAAGGGCCAATATAGCGGGGGTGCTAATTTGCCCTTGATTCCGAAACGACGGACGCCTCGGAGAGGAGAGACTCGAAGATAGGCCTTGTCACCAATTTCATAGTGGACCTCCTGATGATGCTTGTCATAATAGCTTTTCTGACGAGATTGAGCAGCCTTGAGTTTTCTCGAATGACACGGACCTTCTCTTCAGCTTCATTGATCACATCAGGACCGAAGAGTGACCTCTCCCCGGCTTCATGACCAACTGAGAGGAGTCCGACACTTTCTCCCATATAGGACCTCGAAGGGAGCCATTTGCAAGCTGGCTTGATAGCTATTGTTGTAGGAGAATCGGCGAGAGGAAGGTATTTTTCCCAACTCTTGCCGAAAGAGATGACACAAGCCCGAAGCATGTCCTCAAGAACTTGATTTACTCTTTCAGTTTGACCGTCGGTTTGAGGGTGGTAGGCGGTGCTGAAGTGTGAGACGGGTTCCAAGAGCCTTTTGGAAACTTTGCCAAAACTTGGACGAAATAAGCTTCCACGGTCGGAGATGATCCTCAAAGGAACCCCGTGCAAGGGAACAATCCGGGCCATATAGAGCCGGCCAATTGAGCGGAATTGATATCCTCTCGAAGCGGGAGGAAATGGGCGACTTTGGATAGACGGTCAATGACGACCCAATGGAATTGTTACCCTTTGTGACCTCGGAAAGCCGGTGATGAAATCCATACCAACTTCATCCCACTTCCACTAGGAATAGCTATGGGGCGGAGGGTACCGGCTGGCCTTTGATGTTCAGCCTTCACTCGGCGACAGACGTCGCATTCAGCAACATATTCGGCGATCTCGCGCTTCATGCAAGACCACCAGAATTGAGGGTGAAGATCTTGGTACATTTTTGTGCTACCCGGGTGAATAGAGATGGTGACTCATGAGCTTCAGAGAGTATCAACTCCCTCATATTTCCACTCTTGGCACCACTAGATGGTCACCGAATAGATAACACCATGGTCATCAACCAAGAAACAATTGGCCTTCCATTAGCTATCTTCTCCTTGATCTCGAGGATTTCAGGATCATTCTGTTGGGCGGCCTTGATATCATCCTTGAGAGTGGACTTGATCTCGAGGCTAGCTAGAAAACCCGAAGGAACAATTTCCAGATTCAATTTAGCAAATTCCTCGTGAGAGCCGGTTGCGCCTTTTCTACCATCACGGTATTGCAATAGGCTTTGCGGCTCAGAGCATCCGCCACGACATTCGCCTTGCCGGGCTGATAATTGAGAGTCACATCATAGTCTTTATTAATTCCAGCCATCTCCTCTGCCTCAATTCAGATCCGGCTGGGTGAATAGATATTCAGACTTTGATGGTCGAAGTAGATCTCGCAACGGTTGCCCAAGAGGTAGGGCCTCCATTGCTTCAGAGCATGTACCACGGCGGCAAGCTCCAAATCATGAGTTGGATAATTTTGCTCGTGGGCTTGAGTTGACGGGAGAAGCATAGGCGACCACATGGCCTTCTTGCATCAAGACACAGCCAAGCCTTGGAGAGATGCATCGCAATAGACGACAAAGTCCTTGGTGGTATCGGGAAGGACAAGCACCGGAGTGGTAGTGAGCTTGACCTTGAGGGTTTGGAAACTCTCTTCAGCCTTGTCTGACCACACAAATTGTTTGCCTTCTTGAGTAGTCAGTCAGCGCCTTGGCTATCTTGAGAAAGCCCTCAATGAATCGACGGTAATAACCCGCAATCAAGGAAGCTTCGGATATCCTTGACGGATTTGGGAGTTGGCCAATCCAGGATTGCCTGAATCTTGTCGGGTATCACCGCTACTCCGGCAGCGGACACCACATGACCGAGAAAGATGAGCTCCTTCAGCCAAAACTCACATTTAGAGAACTTGGCATATAGACGGTGGTCTCGAAGCTTGGTCAAAACAAGTCGGAGATGCTCAGCATGTTCGTCTTCGGTCTTGGAGTACACAAGGATGTCATCGATGTAAATGATGACGAACTTGTCGAGGTACTCGTGGAAGATGGAGTTCATTAGCCTCATGAACGTAGCCGGAGCATTAGTGAGGCCGAAAGACATGACGGTGTACTCATATAACCCATAGCGGGTAGTGAAGGCCGTCTTCGGAATATCCTCCTTCGGATTTTATTTGATGTAGCCTGACCTCAAATCCATCTTGGAGAACACCGTGGCACCAGCCAGTTGATCGAACAAGTCGGTTATTCGAGGAATTGGATACTTGTTCTTGATGGTCACCGCATTAAGAGGGCGGTAGTCAACGACCAGACGAGGAACATTTGTATCCCTCTTCTTGACAAAGATAACCGGGCAGCCCCAAGGTGAGCTACTCGGCCGGATGAATTCTTTTTCCAGCAGCTCATCAAGTTGCTTCTTCAATTCAGCTAGCTCTTCCGTTGGCATACGGTAGGGCGTCTTGGAAACTGGGGCGGTTCCCGAACCCAACTCAATCACAACTCCACGCTGCGATCAGGTGGCATGCCGGGCAATTCCTCCGGAAAAACATCGGGAAATCACACACCACAGCGACTTCAGACATATCAGGCGGGGTGTGATTCCTTCCAGGAAATAAAGACTGATCTCCGCGGAGAGAGGAGTGGCTGCGGAAGGAGTTGCAGAAGTTGGGGACCAGTAAACGCACTTCCCCATACCTTGGGTGGAACACGGTGTGACAGTCTTGGCAGCACAATCCAGGTTGGCCTGATATTTCACTAGCCAATCCATGCCCAGAATAACATCGATACCCTCTGACCTCAGGGCTATCAATGAGAACGGAAAAGGAACTGACCCTACGGCTATTTGAACATCGGAGATATCCAATTGTACGCCAACTAGAGCCTGGGGTCTTGACCACTAACGGGGAATCCATCATTGCAAACGGTATTGATGGTTGTGTGATATGATATGGATATGAACGAATGCGAAGCTCCAGAATCAAATAATACTGAAGCTGGATATGTATTGATTCGAAGCGTACCCATGAGAACTCCGGGGTCCTCCTCAACGCCTTCAGCCGAGACGTGGTTCAGGCGGCCACGGCTGACGGTGGTAGCCTTGGCAGCTGGGGTAGAGGGTGCCGGTGCAGGTGCTGAGGGAGCCGGTGCCTTCTGGGGACACTCCCTGGAGTAGTGCCCCGGCTGGCCACAAGCGAAGCAAGTGAGCCCCGGTGGTGCAGGTAGTCGAGGACGAAAACCGCCTCCAGCCGCACCCAAGGTCGAAGTAGCTGGGCGAGGCGGAGGTGGCAGGTACCCGGTGGGCTTCGGCGCGAAGGGCGCCTTTGGCATAGCACTGAAAGGCACGAAGACCTTGCGCTTCTTGCCTCGTAGAGAGGAGCTCTGGTGATCGGTGGATGGAAACTGGCCTCTTAGAAGCCTCTAGCTCCTTCCTCCCTGCTCCATGGTGAGAGCCTGGTTGTATAGCTCTTGTAGGAGGTGAACTTGAAGGGTAGGAGCTCGTATTGGAGACGAGGGGCGAGCCCCTTGCGGAAGAGGTATTGCTTGTCCTCATCATTCGTCACGTCCCGAGGGGCGTAACGGGAGAGGTGGTTCAACTCCGTCCATAGGTCTGGACGTCCATGCGTCCTGGGTTAAGTCCAGGAACTCCGCCTCTTGAGCTCGAGGATGGGCTTGGGGATGTACGCCGCACGGAAGCGGCGCGGAATCCTCCCAAGTGACAACATGGCCCGCGGCAACCATCGCCACGTGCTCTCCACTTAGGACAGGCGGCTCCTTCCAGAAGGTAGGTGGCGAAGTTGACATGTTCTCGCCGGAACGTGAAGAGCGGCAAACTTGCGCTCGATAGCCCGAAGCCAATCATCCGCATCAAGCGGCTCCTTAGCTTCAGAAAAGTGGGAGGTTGGGACCGCAAGAACTGGTTGAGGTGGTGCAGTCCGTGTTCCTCCTGGCCCCTTGCTGGACCAGCTGCTCGAGCAACGCTCATTGCGCAGGCGGTTTGCTCGATAGCCATCATAACCTCCGCCATTGAGGGTGGCGGGGGGTCAGGGTTGCTATGTTCCCCACGACGGGTAGGAGCCATTCTGAAGAATTGGAACAACGACAAGTTAGTAACCAATCCTGACAGATAAGATAGATCATTGGTTGCTCCCAGATATAGATTTAAGAAGCAATAAACACCAAAGACAGATTTAGGCAACCACGGTGACATCACGTCATCGAGGCGATATCAAACGGATATAACGGACTCGAGGCATAACTGGACGGTAAGAACCCAAACCCCGAGAACCTAAACATCGACACCAAGCATAAAACAAATAGAGGTAAGAATCAGAGTAGAGCGAGTTGGATGAGAAGCAAAAAGAATCCTAAGAAGGTTTTCACAACTCATTTTTAGGTTAAAATAATTTTCACTAGACTCGACATCGACCAAAAGAAAGGGTTTCCTACAGGCAGTCCTGCTCTGATACCAACTTGTAGCGCCCCGACCCCGGAATTATACAGAGAGGCTATGTATTCGGCACAACCATCAAGGTATAAAACAAAGATCGAGACTTGTGGAACAAACCGGCACATTGCATGACTCTACGACACAAGATATAGCAACTCATAATGAGAAGAATACAAATATTACACAACAAAAGGATCACAGATCCAACAATTCATCAAGCGGAAGCGGGTAGTGTTGTCTAACAACAAGAAGCAAATATATGGCCTAAGAGGCCTACAATAAACATCATCCCAGCCAGCTTGTTCCACGGTCCCAAGCTGCCACCTGGGAACCCCAGACTAGTAGTCGACGTCAACGAAGAACCCACCTAGTTGCTCGGTGTCGTCCTCCTCTGAAAACAAAATCATAGAGGCAGCAAAGAGAGACTGAGTACGATGTACTCGCAAGTTTAGTAGGGCGATATAGGCCCAATGACTGACGGAGGCTCTAAAGCTTTATATGTATTTCTTTTGCATAAAGCTAAGTTTCATAAACAGAAATATAATCGACACATGGCATTCGTCTACTCAGAGTATTTTATAAAGGGGTAAGAGAGTATCATTATCACCTTTCGGTTCTCGGCGAACCTACTCACAACCATCACCACTCATCTCACACAAAGGCACTCCCTCGACTCACCCTCGAGGAAATGAACCTTTATCACAAGTTGATTATGCAACCTTAGCTGCCATATCAATTAGGTTAAGTTATCTATGAGCTAATCCGCCTTTCCCAAGAGTTTGTCCATAACCGTGGACACGGCTTTTCGAAAAGATTAACCCTGCAGGGGTGTACTATTTTACCCATTGGTACCGTCCGGCTCACCTAGTTGGCCCTCTTCCGGGGAAGACCGGCGAGCGGGCGCGGTTAGACCTTTACAATGCATGAGGCTTACTCAAGGACCATCAGTGGCGGAAGGACAGGTTCAGCGCTCCCAGCGCCCTGCCCCACCGTCACGTCCTACCTTTTCCACTCACACCACACACGCGCAAATGGAAATAGCAAACTAGAGGACCCTTGACAAGCCCCTCACAAATTATTCGGTCAGCGAGGCGCCCATACACCCACCAATGGAAGCACGCTCGGTTCTTGGTTCTAGCTAAAAGCACTCTCAACCTAGGCGGCAAGAATGAGGCAAACCACCCTCCCCGAGGGCAACTCATCCAAGCCTCTTAGCATTTTAATTAAGCACCCCACATATCCACCAAGTCCGCATCATTCCATCTTCAACAACAATTATGGAAAAAACAACGGACATAACTAAAATATTTAACTAAGCCTGGCTAAGCATAGCTAAGCATATGAAACATCAATTCTATCTTTATCTCGGGCCAACACTTCAACCCTAGGTTTCATAGGTAGGGATACATGTGATTGGCTCGGGGAAGAACATGCATTCATAGGATATTCTAATATTTACCAAAAGGACATTTGAACCGCATGCAAATTATGGTGGATGGATAAATAATTTGATTAAAAACATAGGATGCTAATGCCAAGAAGGTTAGGTTATCTCTTGCCTTGCTGCCCGGCGGGTGAAGTAGTGCTCGTCGGGGTAAGTAGAGAGACCCTCGACTCCGGAATCCGATACCCAAAGAAAAGCAAAGAACACATAAATCACACAACTCAAGATNAGTTTCAAGGGTCGACTTCCAGAAGGAGTCGGTAAGCTTGCAGAGGGGAACAGAAGATTTGAGTTAGCAGATATTGAGATAATGCAAGCAAGCAAGAAGGAAAGCAGTTAAAGTACTTACAGCAGGAGCTGGGCAGGTGGAGCAAAAAGGCTGGAGCCCAAAGTGGGCTTGGTCCTTCACCATCTTCCCGGTCAATTTCTTGATTAATCGACCAAGTTCAGGACCATCAGATAACTTAGCAATCATCCTAAGATCATCTGTGACACACCTGGTGTATGAGCAGATGAGCCGGGTCCTAGGACTCAGCGGTTGAATTTTCCAGGTGGTCCAGCAGCGGACAAGATCCATGTTTTCCAGGTTGTGAGAGAGGAGAGCTCGGATTCTGAGGATCAAGGATTCGACTTTGGGCCGGGCGGCCTCTGAGCACCTGGCTTCATAGCAGGAGTCACCTCCAGTCGGCTCTCAGAAAATTGAGGGAGTTTAGGTTCATCCTCAGGAGAGGTGTCTTTGCAATAAAAGAAGGACTTTTGCCAGTCCTTGATGCGATTTGGAAAACTGGTTTGGGGAAGACAGAATTTAGGCGACGCTGGAGAGCTACAGCGCCGCATTGTAAGAGGGGTCCACCGGAGGTTTCAGGTTGAGGGTTGCAATAGAACAACTCAAGCCATAGATCTAAGTCAGGTTTGATCTGGAGGTAATCCTCACAGAGAACAACAAAGTTGGAGAGGGTAAGGACAGAGTTTGGGGCGAGGTCATGAATGCGCAGCTTGTAGAACTCGAGGAGCTGGCGGAAGAACAAATTACCGGGGGGTGTGAAGCCGCGGAAAAGATGCTCCGCAAAGATGACGACCTCGCCCTTCGCCGGAGAAGGCACTGATTCGTCCCCAGGAGCTCGTGCCCTGACACTTGATGGAAGAAGGCCCGCAAGGCGATGCGATTTCAGTTGCTCCGCCGTGATGGTTGAACCGCACCAATCGGCGGAGATAGATCTCTTCGAAGAAGGAGCGGCGGCGGCGGCGGCCTCGGCGGCAATGTCGACGATCCTGCTGCCAGAAGCGGCCTTGGCCTTGGAGGTGCCCTTGGTGGGACGCTTGGGGGCCATGGCGTGCGTGCGGTGCGAGAGGAAGCGCTGCGCGGGAAAGGAACGAGTGCAGGAGAGATGGAAAGTTTGGGGAATGAAAGGTTTGGTGACGATTCAGTTCTCACCTTTTGGTATTTATGATGGGGTAAAAACCCTAGAGGTTTACAGTGGTGGCCCGCGGTAAAATCGTGGATAACGATTCGATAGTCAAAAGATAAGGTTACAGAGAGGGAAGAATAGCCGGCTTGTTGCAGGAAGCCGAGTCCCATGACTTAAAGAGTTGAAAATTGACAGAGTAGTGCACAGGAATAGCCACAGACTCGGCCAAGTGCTATAAATAGCTAGAGTGGTGGACTTGTGCGAAAGAACAGGACGGACTCATTTTATGTAAGTAATATGTTTTTATGCAGGAATTCATCTTGGAGCTAGCAGCAGGCGACTTTGGAGCCTTTGGCTCAAGTGGAAGGAGTCGACCCAGAGAGTCGAACCAGCAAGTCAGAGGAAGCCGCCAAGCTGTGCCCAAGATAAATTCGGGGGCTACTGATGGGGGGATACTTTATAGGTAGGCCCATGGACCCGGAAAGTAGACCCGCCAAGACCAAGAAGGCCAAAGCCGAGTCACGTATCAAGTCGCATGGGCTGGGCTGGAGACAAGCCGGCCAGGGCCCATGATGAAGAAAGGACCCGTCCGGAAGGAGTCCAAGTACAACCCGGAGTCTAAACTTGGAAGACCAAGACGTAGAGTAGGACTCCGTGTTCTAGTATGACTCGGTGTAAAGTGTAAGTCCAGGGACCCGGCAGCCTTTATAAGCGGGGTCCTGGACCTTAGATCGATAAGCTTCAATCAGTAGAGAAACCCTAGCCACCAGAGAGAAGTCGCCGGCTCCTAAGTTGTGGGAGCCGGGTCCTTGTAATCGAGACATATCAAGAGCAATAACAGAGAAGCAGGAAGTAGGTCTTTACCTCGAATTAGAGGGGCCGAACCTGGGTAAATCCTTGTTCCTTGGCGAGATTAACCGTTCCAGCGTACTTCAGTCATCAATGGCCCCAGAACTCATCTTCCCTAAGGAAGAACTTGCCGTGACAACCCCACGACATCGTCCCTTCTGCATCTACCACAACAGGCACTCCCATGCCACCGAGGACTGCTACGACCTCAAGAGGCTTCGCGTGGCTCGCGAGGCTCGCGAGGCAAATGATCGGCAGCAGGGCCGCGGAGGCCGCGGCGGCGGCCGCGGCGGTCGCGGGGGGGCGACGCTGGAACAACAACAACTACAACGACAACTACCAGCAAAACCCCCAGGCCAACGCCGTCCAACCCGCGAACGACAACCTGCCTGCCGAGGCTGACGAGGGCTACCAGGTGCCTAGCGGGGCTGCTTGCATCCTTGGCGGGGCTCAGGCCCCTGCTCCAACCACCACTTCAAGCAACTCGCTCGCGAGGTCACGGCAGCGCTTCCCGGGGTTGAGGCCTCCAGGCCCCTCAAGTGGTCCTAGTGCCCCATCACTTTTGACTCCAGCGACCACCCCAAGTCCACCTCGACTGTTGGCACCATCCCGCTGGTCTGCACCCCCACCATCAACAACATCGCCGTCTCCAAGACGCTCATTGATGGGGGTGCCGGCTCAACGTCATCTCCGTGGAGACATTCGAGAAGCTGCAGGTGCCCTACGAGCGGCTCATGCCACAAGGCCCTTCTCTGGGGTGACAGAGGGCCTCACGACTCCTCTGGGACAGGTGAGGCTCGTCGTCACTTTCGGCACCCAGGCCAACTACCGCACCGAGCTGATCGACTTCGACGTCGCGCACATCGGCCTGCCCTACAATGCCATCCTCGGCTACCCCGCCCTCGCCAAGTTCATGGCGGTGACCCACCACGCCTACAACCTCATCAAGCTCCCTGGCTCGGGTGGCACCATCGTCATCCGCGGCGTGGTTTCGGACGCCTTGTACGCTGCGCAAGCGGCCTACAAGGCTGCTGCGGTGGCGTCACCCGCTGACGAGGATGAGGAACCCCTCCTGAGGCCCCCGCGAAGAAGAAGCAGCTGTTCTCTCAGGAGAAAGCTGCGACGAAGAAAGTGCCTCTTCAGGCAAATGGCTCGGGGGCTAGCGTCGCCATCGGCACCAACCTGCCCCCCAAATAGGAAAGCGCGCTCGTCGCCTTCCTCAGGGCAAACTCTGACATGTTCGCTTGGACACCATCAGATATGTCCGGAGTACCGAGGGAGGTGATCGAGCACCACTTAGCCGTGTGTCCAAACGCACGCCCCGTCAAGCAAAAAGCGCGGCGCCAGGCGCCAGAGAGCAAGATTTCATCGTCAAGGAGGTGGAAAAGCTGAAGAAGGCCAGCATCATCAAGGAAGTGGTCCACCCCACTTGGCTCGCCAACGGTGTGGTCGTCCCCAAGCACACCGAAGGAAGCCGCCTCTGCATCGACTTCACTGACCTCAATAAGGCCTGCCCCAAGGACCCCTATCCCCTCTCGAGGATCGACCAGATCGTGGACTCCACCGCCGGCTGCGCACTCCTCTGTTTTCTGGATGCCTTCTATGGTTACCACCAGATCAAGATGGCGAAGGAGGACGAGGAGAAGACAGCATTTCTCACCCCTTGTGGTGTGTTCTGCTACGTCTGCATGCCCTTCGGCTTGAAGAATGCCGACGCCACTTTCCAGCGCCTCATGAGGATCGCCTTGGGGGCTCAAATGGGGAGGAATGCAGAGGCCTACGTCGACGACATCGTCGTCAAGACTCACGAAGAAAGCACGCTCATCCAGGACCTCGAGGAGACCTTTGCCAACCTGCGCAAGGTCAACATCAAGCTGAACCCCGCCAAGTGCGTCTTCGGGGTCCCTTCAGGCAAGCTCCTTGGGTTCCTAGTATCCCACCACGGCATCGAGGCCAATCCCGACAAGATCAAGGCCATAGAGCAGATGCAGCCTCCTCGTCGCCTCAAGGACATGCAACGCTTAGCGGGATGTATGGCCAGCCTTGGCCGTTTCATCTCCAAGTTCGGCGAGAGGGCGCTGCCATTTTTCAAGATCATGAAGAGGTCCGGTCCCTTCAAGTGGACCCCTGAAGCAGCAAAGGCCTTTGAGGACCTGAAGAAATACCTGGCGAGCCCACCCATCATGGTTGCCCCACGCCCTCGCGAGCCTCTGAACTGTATCTCGCAGCCACTCCTCAGACGGCAAGCGCGGTCTTGGTGGCTAAAAGGGAAGAGCCAGTCCTCGCCAAGCAGACCTCCGCCTCGCCGAGCCCAGAACCCCCCGACAAGGAAGCACCCTCGTCAAGCCTCCAGCCTCACGCCAAGCCTCTACAGGCAGGGCCTCAAGAAACCCTCGCCGAGGACTCCATCAAGCCTGGAGAGGAGCCAGCCGCTGCCACGCCAACGACTACCCTCGTCGAGCATCCCGTCTACTTTGTCAGCACAGTGCTGCGAGATGCTCGCGAGCGCTACCCCATGCAGCAAAAGCTCCTCTTCTCGCTCCTCATCGCCTCCAGGAAGCTGCGCCACTACTTCCAGGGTCACCCAATCAAGGTGGTCACCTCATGCCCCCTGGAGCAAGTCTGCGCAACCCAAATGCAACAGATCGCGTCGCAGGCTGGGGCATCGAGCTACAACCTTTCGAGCTGGAGTTTGACACCACCAGGGTCATCAAGGGCAGGGCGCTGGCCGATTTCATGGCCGAGTGGACGGACACGCATCAAGAAGAGCCTCAAGAGGAGGAAGCCACAGCCTCAGGTGGGACGGAACCAGGCCACTGGCCATGCACTTCGACGGCGCCTTCGCGGCCCGGAGTGCAGGGGCTGGTGCCGTCCTCACCTCACCAACAGGGCGACAAGCTCTACTACACCGTCTAGCTCTGCTTCAAGGACAACGACAAGGTCTCCAACAACATTGCTGAATATGAAGGCCTCCTCGCCGGGCTCAGAGCCACCATCGCCCTCGGCATCAAGCGCATCCTCATCAAGGGCGACTCCCAGCTCCTCGTCAACTTCTCCAACAAAAGCTACACGCCTAAGGACACCTACATGGTGGCCTACCTTGAAGAGGTACGCAAGCTGGAGAAGCACTTCAGGGGCATGGAGCTCAAGCACATCCCGCGAGCAGAAAACCAAGAAGCAGATGAAATCGCTGGCGAGCAGTAAGAAGAGAAGCCTAGAAGCCTGGAGTGTTCGAGGAGAGACTCACCAAGGCCTCGGTCAAGCAACCAGTGGTCAACATCAGCATCGACGAGGAGCTCCCATCAGCCCCATCAAGTGGAGCACCAAACTGCGGGCTCCCCTCTGGCGATCGCTTGCTGCTGACTCTGGTACGCCAAGACACTGGCTGGATCGACGAGATCAAGAGCTACCTGCAAGACCGAGTCCTCCCCGAAGACGACGCAGAGGCCGAAAGAATTGCTCGCCAGGCCAAGTCCTACTGCCTCCACGACGGAGACCTGTACCGTAAGCGCCCCAATGGGGTTGCCTTGCGGTGCGTCCCTGCCAAGGAAGGCCGCCAGCTCATCAACGACATCCACAGTGGAGAGTGCGGCCACCATTCTTCCTCGCGCACCCTTGCAGGCAAGGTCTTCCGGAGTGGCTTCTACTGGCCCTCAGTGCTTCAAGATGCAGCTGCCATCGTCCAATCCTGCGACGCATGCCAATTGCACGCCAAGCAAATCCACCAGCCCGCGCAAGGACTCCAGACGATCCCGCTCTCCTGGCCGTTCGCGGTCTGGGGCTGGATCTCCTAGGACCCTTCCCGCGAGCGCTCGGGGGCTACCGCTACCTCTACGTCGCCATCGATAAATTCACCAAGTGGCCTGAGGTGCAACCCGTGCGCACCATACCGGCGAAGTCGGCAGTGAAATTCATTAGGAGCTTGGTCTGCCGCTTCGGCGTGCCCAACCGCATCATCACCGACAACGGCTCACAATTCATCAGCGGCGCCTTCAAGTCATACTGCGGCAGCCTCGGCGCCCAAATCTGCTACGCCTCGGTGGCGCACCCACGAAGCAACGGGCAGGCTGAGCGAGCCAACGCCGAGGTGCTCAAGGGCCTCAAGACGAGAAGCTTCAACCACCTCAAGGCCAGGGCAATCACTGGATCGATAAGCTCCCCTCGGTGCTCTGGTCCATCCGCACCACGCCAACAAAGCCACTGGGTGAGATCCAGTTCTCCCTCGTCTATGGTGCTGAAGCCTGTCCTCCCTAGCGAGATCACTCACGGCTCTCCGAGAGTCTTGGCCTTCAAGGAGGCTGAGCAGGACGAACTCCGCAACGACGAACTGCTGCTGCTTGAAGGGCTCCGCCGCAATGCGGCCCTGAGAGCGGCAAGGTACCAGCAAGACCTCCGTCGCTACCACAGCCGCCACATCCGCCCGCGCACTCTCGAAGCAGGAGACCTTGTCCTGAGGAGAATCCTCTCCAGGGCAGGCCTCCACAAGCTCTCGCCAATGTGGGAAGGCCCCTACAGAGTTGTGCACATCGCTAGACCTGGCTCCGCGCGGCTCGAGACAGAGGACGGCATCCCTATCGCCAACCCCTGGAACATCCAGCACCTGCGCAAGTTCTACCCCTGATCGTCCTCGACGAGCAATTTTTTGCTTCAAGGGAGAGCCTCGCGCCATCATCCTCCACGAGAAAAAACTTCGGGCTCCCCTCTCTACTATACGTTGCCGCAGGCCGTTCGAGAAGACTCCCAAGCCACCGCGCCTCGGCAAGGTGACTTCTTCAAGCACCATGCCTTGGCGAGGTGGATCCCCATGCCCAGCCATGGTGGACCGAGGCTCTACAAGCCACCCCCGCATAGGGGCCCCCTCTGAGCTCTCTCTACATGCGTCGCCCCGAACACGCCCCCTCGAGAGTCTCAGCCACAGCATGTGGAACCCCATGCCTGTCATGGCGGATTTTTTGTGTTTCTGGCCACGCCAGTGTAATGAACCTATGTTTCAGGTCAATTTGAACCTTCGCGCTCTGCGCCAGCATATATGGTTGCTTCGGTAAGCCTTTATGTTATTGCTGTTTCATCCTTGCTCGTATGATCCCTCCTGTGTATCTCGCGAGCGGGGGCTAGCATGGTGCCATGACACGGGAGCATCCCGACAGCGCCTCAAACCCAAGGGATCCGAGCTCTGAACTCACGAGTCAGCTTTCATGCACATCAACTCCCAAGGAGCTCTGAACTCATGAGCCGGCTCCCGTGCACGTCAACTCACCAAGGACCTTGGTGCCTGTTCTCCTCGCGAGACACTCATGAAGGAACCTACGAGCGCGCATAAGTTCTAGCTATGTATTGCTTGCGGGTACGCCTATCTGTCAAAACGCAGGAAACAGGTCCAAGATACCTCGTCAGGGAACCAACACCCTCTCCAAGGCGAAAACACCTCGTTAGGGAACCAACACCCTCTCCAAGGCGAAAACACCTCGTCAGGGAACCAACACCCTCTCCAAGGAAAAACGCCTCGTGAAGCTAAGTCCAAACACTTGGTTGAAATTCTTTTCGCTGGTTTTCGTCCCTCGAGCCTCTTTTCTCTCTCCTGCGCCTCATGGGCTGCTTGCACGTTAAAGGGGAGCCCCAAGCATCGCGACTTGGGAGCTCTTACCTCTTGAGGCCTCACGCACCCCCCGGCCTTGTGGAGCCCTGACTCTCGCATACCGAAGCGGCGGTGGTGTAGCGCTAAGAGAGGGTCCTAAGACGTAGAGCGAAAAAGACATGAAAGGGAAGACAAAAGCCTCACGAGGGATATTCACCAAGCAAACACAGCTTAAAGCAAGTCTTTACAAAAGCCACTACAAAAGAAATACTAAGATAATTCGTGCCCCTGCACGTCCAGATACAGGAAGAAGAGCTCAGGCCGTCGCGCCTCCTGAGGTGCCCGCTCCGTCCACGGCAGCCTCCACCTCCTCCTCCAGGGCATCCTCCTCGTCGCCGCCTTCGACCACGACTTGGTCGAATTTCTTGGCGTACGCGTCGGCGGCCTTCCGCGCCTCGTCGCTGATGTTGACCGGCGGCGCCATCACGGCCTCGAAGTCAAGCGAGGGCTGGAGCCTCGCGAGGTTGCTGAAGATGCGGCTGGTGGCGATGACGAGGAGATCGCGGCTCTCCTCCACGACGCGCTCGTCGAAGCCCTTCGCGACCCCTTCAAGCTTTCCGAGGAATTGCTCGAAGAAGAACGAGTACGCCGCCTCGTCGTAGGTCCCTGCGGAGAAGGGGGGGGGACCTCGATCCTGAAGTCATCCCCAATGGCGCACGCGCAGTTCACCAAGTCCTGGAGAATGCGCTGGCGCTGGCGTGACATGGACTGGCCAATCTGGCGTTGGTCCCGTGCCCGCTCCACGAGATCCATGACCGGCCCCACCTGCTGTCGAAGCTCGTCTAGCTCTCTCTCCAGGGCGGCAGCGTTCCCCTCTGCGCGAGCCTGGGCCTCCCTGGCTTTCTTGAGGTAGGAGGTCATCTACTTCTCCTCCTGCCCGAGCTCCTTGCGCTTCGCCTTGAAGCGGTCCTCCTGCTTCGTGACCTTCTCCTCATAATCCTTGGAGAGAGTTTCGCGGACACGCTGGACCCTGGAGTCGGCCTCCTCTTGAATTCTTTTCGTCTTCAGCGCGAAGTCGGCGTTGGCCTTCTCGTGGCGCTCCGCGTAGGAGGCCTCGTTCTTGGCCACCAAGCCCTCGCGGGCCTGCAATTGCCCCTCGCGGATTGCTTGATCCTTCTCAAGCAATTGGACCTGCTCCTCGCGCTGGCGCAGCTCTTTCTCGCAGAGCGAGAGCTCTCCTTCGCGCCGCGTCAGCTCCACCTCGCGCGGCGCCAGCTGCCCCTCGCGAGCATCCAGCAGCTCGCGGAGCTCCTTCAAGCTGGCCCTGGCGACCTCGGACTTAGTGGCGAATTTCAGCTCCACGGCCGCCAGTTCCTGGTGCTTGGAGGCAGTCTCCACCTCGAGCACTTCCCGAGCAGCGTCCAGCTGGTCCATCACCTCCTCCATCTCCCGCTTGACGCTGTCACGGGTCTCCTTGGCGAAGCGAAGGGCCTCCTGGCGCTCCGCCTGGGCCGCCGCGTCCTGCCGGCGGCACAGCTCCACCCTCTCGTGGAGGAGGGTCCAGGCCTCGCCAAGCCTTGCCCGCTCCTCCGCTATGGCGTTTTCTTCTTCGGCGAGCTGTGCCCCCAGCTCATCGAGTGCCCGCCGTGCCTGGTCGAGGACGACTTGGCGACGGACTGCATGACGCAGCGGTTCCCGCCACGCCAAAGTCCCCGCACCACTGCTGGGTGAGGAGGCCTCGATCCTTGTCGAGGCACCCGAGGCCTCCTGCCTCGGGCTCACGGCCGCCTCTGGTGCGGTCCGGGGGCTCGTGGGGGCGCCTCCCTCGTCGCCCGCTTCAAGTGCCCTCTAGGGGCTGGGCGTCATCTCGCCCCCAGCTCTGGCGCCTGTGGGCTCCAGAGGTGCCTCTGCCTCCTGCTCCTCAGGGGCGTTTCCTGCCCCTTCCGTGACGGCCGCGTCCGTCACGGCCTCGGGCGCATCGGCCCCTCTTGAGGGAGCCTCCTCCTTCTCTGGAGGCGGCTCCAGGATGATTTCCTCATCCACCCTTTCCTCCTTCGTCTCCTGCTGGACAGGAGGAGTGGCCGCCCTAGTTGGCGGTGGCGGCGCCACCTCTTCTCTCACCTCCTCCGCGTGGTGCTCCACCACGGGGGAGTTGCCACCCGAGCCGACGATGGCGCCGTTTCTTCAGCCGCCTCCTCCGCGCGGTGCTCCACCACGGGAGGAGCCGCCGCCCGAGGCGGCGACGGCGCCACCTCTTCAACCGTCTCCTCCGCGCGGTGCTCACCCGCGGGAGGGACAGCCACCTGCCGCGGCTCGTCAGCCGCAGGCGTCTCCGCGACGACGCTGGTGGTCTCTCCAAGCTTGCGGAGCCGCCGCCTCTTTGGCTCCGCAGGTTGCCTGAAAGGAAGACAAGTTGAAGATCCTTCAAGGGGGTTTTCCAGAAGCAAAATGATAAAAGAAAAAGAAGAGTCAAGGCTTACTCGTCAGCCATCACCCACACCCTCTTCTTCGCCTTGGGCGGTTGGGTGTTGCTTGCTCCGGCCTCCTCTTGAGGCGCCCTTGCCTCCTCGCGAGGAGCGCTCCTCGCGGTCGCGGCTCTCCTGTCGTGGGTGGCCTTGGAGCGGGGCTCGCAGTGTCCTCCCCCGCCGCCGCTCGTCTCCTCCTCCTCCTCGACGCGTCGGGAGCGGGCGACGCGGAAGGCATCCTCCTCATCGCTGGAGGAGAGCACCTGGAGGTCCACCTCGGCGGGAGCGCTCCTTGAGGAGCCGACGGAGCCTCTCGAGGGGTTGGCGCCTCTCGATGCCTCGTCCTCGCCAACGGGGTCGGTGCCCCTCGAGGCCTCGTCCTCGCCGAAGGGGTCCTCGCCTCTCGAGGCCTCTTCCTCGACAGACTCTTCGGCCTCCTCCGGCTCCGGAGACTCGTCCATGTACTCCGGCTCCGCCGCCCACGGGTTGGGGCGAGGCCCGCGGTGCCCTGCGGGCACAATTCCCCACTCGTCGAACACGGGCATGCACTGGCGTTGCTCCTCGATGCTCTCCTCGGCAAAGCTGATGAGTGGCCGGGCCTCCTCGTTGGTAGGAGACGGGATCTCCGTCGTCACGAAGAGGACCCAATGACCTGGCACAGCACCTCAGGCGCGAAGCCGTCCGAGCTCAGCCGCATCGCGTCCCCCTGCCTGTGTACCGCCACACCGGCTCGGAGTGCCACTGGAGAGGAGCGATCCGGCGCCTCGTGAAGTCTCTTGCCACCATCTGGCCGGTGACCCCTGCCTTGCGGATGCGCCGGATGCACTCGTACACCGCGTCAAGCCTCGGGCCCCTGAAGTCTGCGCTCGCCCAGCGCGCCCACTTCCTCGGGGGCCCCTCGGGCACCTCCAGGAGAGGGTTTGTCTTCTTGGCGTCGACGAAGAGCCACCTCTCGCGGAATTTCTCCACCTTCTTTGTCACCTTGGTGATGGCGTTCTCACCGCACCAGGCGATGGGAATGTAGCTCTCACTCCTGGCGGCGGCGATGCGAAAGGAGATGCAGCCGAGCCGCTCGTTGGGGGCGGTGCTCCGAAGGGAGTAGAAACTACGGAAGAGCGCCACCGAGGGACGGATGCCAATGTAGGCCTCGCAGAGGTGGGCGAAGATGGCAAGGATAAGGATGGAGTTTGGGTGGAGATGAAGCAGTTGGATCTGGTACACCTCCAGAATCGCCAAGAGGAATTCGGAAAAACGGAGGGACAAGACCGGCGTAGAGAGTATGGAGGAAAATGGGGTAGAACCCCTTGGTGAGCCTGCTGCCGGCCGGCCTCATCTCGGTGGCGCCGTGCTCGTTGGTGCTCGCCGCCGCCAGGTGGCGCACCTTTGCTATCACCGCCGCGGTGACGCGGGTCTGCGGCAGCTCCCCCTCGAGAGCAGCACCGCACGCCACCGCCGCCGACGTGCCGGCCCGCACCGTGGCCTTGCCCTTCGGGTCGATGTTGGCTTTCTTGGGCGCCATTGATCGCTGGAGAAGGAGATTGCGGAGACGGAGCGCTCTGGAGAAGATTGGAGGAGTTGGGGGGAAGTGCGCAGAGAGCAATGAATGGAGTGACGGGCGCCAACTGCGCGCCCAGGCTTTATTGACCGGCTCCTTAGTCGAGGCAGGCCCCGCCACATCGCCCGTTGGAGTCGAGGAGGTCGTGGCCGCGGGCGCAACCGCTGCGCCCCACGTGTCACGGCCCCGGCAGGCACCGTTGGGCCCCCGACGCTTCGCCTTCATCTACGGGCCTCGGTGTGCCCATCGCGGGCCCGGGGCATACTATCGGCACAGTGGAAACCAGGGTACCACGGGCCGGCCTGCCAGGGCCCACAAGATTCTTCAGAAGATTTCCCCAAGGACCAGGCTCTCCAAGCCCGGCGAGCCTCGCGAGGGTTTTCTCCCTCGCGAGGGACCTTTTCTCCTAGCCGAGGGTTTTCCCCCTTGGCGAGGGACCTCTCCTTGAGGAGGCGTCTCGCATGCCACCAGCAATTCTGCTAAGGACCAAGTTGGAAGGCTCGGCGAGGCCTTTTGCCTCGCGAGGCTTCCTTCCTCTCGAAGCCAGCTCTGCCTCTGCGGCAGAGCGCACATGGGATCTGCGCCCATGTGCAGAATGACGCGCGCGCCTGCGCGCGGTGACAGCAACGCCACAGTTGCCGTTTCCATGTATAAAGGAGTCAACAAAGCAACAGCAAGCAAAGCGGACAACGAGTATTGCCGCTTTGGTGATAAGGGAACCGTCTGCAGCTACGCTCCAAGGGCGACGTCACCGTGGGTCACATCCCACCTCAGCAAGCGCCAGCCCACCGTCCGGCTGGCCGGTGGCTTTTCTAGCTTTGGTAACGCTGCCCCTGCCGTGGACCGCGTCCATGGGCCTCACCTTTATGGTAGACTCTACCTTTATCGTGCACCGCACCTCCTCCTTCGTCGCCATGTGGTAGCCCTTCCCGCCCAAATGTTTGGGGGGAAGAGGCCCGAGACGCCTATAAAAGGAGGAGGAGCCCGTTCGAGCAAAGGGTCGGTGAGTTGGTTGGCTGGCATTCAGGTTCACAAGTTCACCATCTTAGAGCTTGGACAAAACCCTAGCCATTGTTAGCCACCCAGAGCTCGCCAAGCTCACCCTGTACTAAAGCCTCTCCAAGCAAGTGCAATACAACCCGAAGCAGGACGTAGGGGTTTTACCTCATCTAGAGGGCCCTGAACCTGGGTAATAAAGCGTGTTCCCCTCTGCAGTGCTTCCCCGCAATGATCCAGGCGAGCACCGTCGCCATGGCACGTTGAGGGTTGTTTGATTCCGCGTTCAGCCCCTTACTCGATCCTTCGTGAGACACACCCAGTTCCTGGGACAGTTCTCCGACAGGGGCTGAGTGGTGCGGCTGGCCCTAGGCCAGTCCATCACCCTTTAATCCCATGTGGGCCCCATACTCCTATGGGCCCCACTTCTAGACCCCTCTAGAACCTTCTAGAACTTTCCGGTAGTTTACCGATAAATTCCCGAACCATTTCGATACCTCCGGAAACCACTTTCCTTATATGAATCTTATTCTGGACCACTCCGGAACTCCTCGTGACGTCCGGGATCCTATCCGGGACTCCGAATCAATATTCGTTCTCACCATCATTTATCTCAAACCCTAACTACATCGAACGTTAAGTGTATGACTCTGCGGGTTCGTGAATATGTCATATTAATAGCGGGACCGGGATGCCCATATTAATTCCTACATATTCGACGAAGTACTTTACTAGTCGAACCACAATGTCCGGGATTCAATTAATCCATATACGATTCCTTTTGTTTCACGATATTTTACTTGTCCGAGATTTAATCCACTGATATCTCCATATCTGATTAATCTCGTTGCCGACAAGTTCTCTTTACTCGCTCCCATAGAATAGGATCCCTTATGACTAGCTACTTAGTCATATGCTTGCAAGCGTTTGGGTGCTATACTACCGAGAGGGCCCAGATATATCTATCCAACTATTGGACAAACAAATCCCAGTCTTGAAACATGCCACCCAACAACCTATCATCGGAGAACCTGAAAGCCACCTTTATAATCACCCAGTTACGAAGTGACGTTTGATGTCCACAAAGCACTCTTCCGATAAGCGGAAGTGACATAATCTCATGGTCTAAGGAAACTATATTTGACATCTATTTAATTTGAGTCTTGTCCATTATATCATCACCCATGATACAAACTTCGTTTATTAAGTGATTCATAAATCCATGGTTAGGAAACATCTAACCATCACTTAATCAAACGAACTAGTCGCAAGAGGAAAGACTAGGGACACATTACCGTTTATATTCCACACATGTATTTGTTTCCGGTTAATACAATTCTAGCATGGAATTAAACATATCATGAACGGAGAAATATGATTATCAATAACATTTATTATTGCCTCTTGGGCATATCTCCAACAGTCTCCCACTTGCACTAGAGTCAATAATCTAGTTTACATTTGTAGCAATCTAACACCCATGGCCTCTCGGTGTTGATCATGTTTTGCTCGTGGAAGAGGTTTAGTCAACGGGTCTGCCACATTCAGATCCGTATGCACCTTGCAAATCTCTATGTCACCATCCTTGACATTCTCACGCAAATTGTGATAGCGGCGCTTAATATGCTTGGTATTCTTGTGTGAAGTCGGGTCCTTGGCAAGAGCTATTGCACCTGTATTATCACAGTACAGTGCCAGAGGTCTTGACGCACTTGGAACCACGCTCAGCTCTAAGAGGAACTCCTTCATCCAGACTGCTTCACTTGCTGCCGACGAGGCCGCAACATACTCCACTTCCATTGAAGATTTCGCCACCACGCTCTGCTTGGAACTCCTCCAACTCACAGCGCCACCATTCAGAATAAACACGTATCCGGACTGAGACTTAGAATCATCCGGATCTGTGTCCCAACTAGCATCGACGTAACTCCTTACGACTAGCTCTTGGTCACCTCCATATACGGGAAACATTTCCTTAGTTCTATTTAGATACTTAAGGATATTCTTGACAGCTGACCAGTGTTCCACTCCTGGATCACTTTGGTACCTGCTAGTCAAACTTACAACATGGCACACATCTGGT
This sequence comes from Puccinellia tenuiflora, assembly GCA_012064385.1. Lineage (NCBI taxonomy): Eukaryota > Viridiplantae > Streptophyta > Magnoliopsida > Poales > Poaceae > Puccinellia > Puccinellia tenuiflora. The sequence goes on along the minus strand of QRDG01000308.1, from coordinate 506,620 downwards.
CTTGTACACAACATGGCATACATGATAGAGCCTATCGCAGAGGCATAAGGAACATTGTTCATTATCTCTCTATCTTCTGCCGTAACAGGACTCTGAGTCTTACTCATAACCTTTCCTTGCAACATTGGTAAGAACCCCTTCTTTGAATTTTCCATTCTGAACTTCTTCAGAACCTTGTCAAGGTATGTACTTTGTGAAAGCCCTATTAGGTGCTTTGACCTATCCCTATAGATCTTTATGCCTAAAATGTACGCAGCTTCTCCAAGGTCTTTCATTGAAAAACTCTTATTCAAATAAGACTTTACACTTTCAAGCAGTGTAACATCATTTCCAATCAACAATATGTCATTCACATATAGTATTAGAAATGCAACTGAACTCCCAATCACTTTCTTGTAAATACAAGTTTCTCCATAAGTTTGGACAAATCCAAACCCTTTGATCACTTCATCAAACCGGAGATTCCAACTCCTCGATGCTTGCTTCAGTCCATAGATGGATCTCTGAAGTTTGCATACCTTGTTAGCACCCTTTGGATCAACAAAACCTTCGGGCTGCACCATGTACAACTCTTCCTTAATATGACCATTAAGGAACGCGGTTTTCACATCCATTTGCCAAATTTCATAATCATAAAAAGCGGCAATTGCTAACATAATCCGAACAGATTTCAGCATCGCTACGGGTGAGAAAGTCTCATCGTAGTCAACTCCTTGAATTTGTCGGAAACCCTTTGCGACAAGTCGAGCTTTATACACGGTGACGTTTCCGTCAGCGTTTGTCTTTCTTTTGAATATCCATTTGTTCTCAACGGCCTTACGGTCGTTCGGTAAGTCCACCAAAGTCCATACTTGGTTTTCATACATGGATTCCATTTCGGATTTCATGGCTCCTAGCCATTTATCGGAGTCTGGGCTCATCATTGCTTCCTCATAATTCGCAGGTTCATCATTGTCTAACAACATGACACTCATGACGGGGTCGTACCGATCAGGGGCGGTACGTTCCCTTGTTGATCTGCGAGGCTCAATAGCAACTTTGACCGGGGTAGTATGATCAACATCATCTGCTCCTTCTTCAGGTGGCGATAGCTGTTCTGGAACAACTTCCAGATCTGCGCTACTCGGCATCTCAAGAACAGGTTCGATAACCTCGTCAAGCTCTATTTTCCTCCCACTCACTTCTTTCGAGAGAAACTCCTTCTCTAGAAAGGAACCATTCTTGGCAACGAAAATCTTGCCTTCGGTTCTGTGGTAGAAGGTATACCCAATGGTTTCCTTAGGGTATCCAATGAAGACGCATTTTTCCGATTTGGGTTCGAGCTTATCAGGTTGAAGCTTTTTCACATAAGCATCGCAACCCCAAACTTTGAGAAACGATAACTTTGGCTTCTTGCCAAACCATAACTCATATGGAGTCGTCTCAACGGATTTTGATGGAGCCTTATTTAAAGTGAATGCGGCTGTCTCTAATGCATAACTCCAAAATGATAGTGGCAGATCTGTGTGAGACATCATAGATCGCACCATATCTAATAAGGTTCGATTACGACGTTCAGACACACCATTACGCTGTGGTGTTCCGGGTGGCGTGAGTTGTGAAACAATTCCACACGTCTTTAAATGCATGCCAAACTCGTAACTCAAATATTCGCCTCCACGATCGGATTGAAGAAACTTTATTTTCTTGTTACGATGGTTCTCAACTTCACTCTGAAATTCTTTGAACTTTTCGAATGTTTCAGACTTGTGTTTCATTAAGTAAATATACCCATATCTACTCAAATCATCGGTGAAGGTCAAGAAGTAACGATATCCACCGCGTGCTGCAACACTCATCGGACCACACACATCGGTATGTATGATTTCCAACAAGTCTGTTGCCCTCTCCATCGTGCCGGAGAAGGGTGTTCGAGTCATCTTACCCATAAGGCATGGTTCGCAAGTTTCAAATGATTCAAAATCAAGTGAATCCAAAAGTCCATCAGAATGGAGTTTCTTCATGCACTTTACACCAATGTGACCCAAACGGCAGTGCCACAAATATGTGGTATTATCATCATTCACTTTGCATCTTTTGGCATCAATGTTATGAACATGTGTATCACTACTATCGAGATCCAATAGAAATAAACCATTCCTCTCAGGCGCATGACCATAAAAGGTATTATCCATATAAATCGAAATACCAAAGTTTTCAGACTTAAATGAATAACCGTCTCGCAATAAACAAGATCCAGATATAATGTTCATGCTTAACGCAGGCACATAATAACAATTATTAAGGTTTAAAACTAATCCTGAAGGTAAATGCAGAGGGAGTGTGCCGACAGCGATGACTTCAACTTTTGATCCATTTCCAACGCGCATCGTCACCTCGTCCCTTGCCAAGCGTCGACTATTCCGCAGCTCCTGTTTCGAGTTACATATATATTAGCAACCGAACCAGTATCAAATACCCAGGTGCTACTACGATCACTTGTTAAATACACATCAATAACTTGTATATCATATATACCTTGTTTGACGGTGCCAGCCTTCTTGTCTGCCAGATACTTGAGGCAGTTCCGCTTCCAGTGTCCGGTTCCCTTGCAGTAGAAGCACTGAGTATCAGACTTAGGGCCTTTCCTTGACTTCCTCGCAGGCCCGGCAGCTCGCTTGCCGTCCTTCTTGAGGTAGTCACTTTTGCCCTTTTTCTTGAAACTAGTGGTCTTGTTGACCATCAACACTTGATGCTCCTTCTTGATTTCCACTTCCGCGGTCTTTAACATCGCGAAGAGCTCGGGAAGAGTTTTTTCCATGCCTTGCATGTTATAGTTCATCACGAAGCTTTTGTAGCTAGGTGGAAGTGACTGGAGAACACGGTCAATCCCCAACTCATTGGGAATCACAACACCCAGCTGTGCCAGACGATCACCGTACCCAGACATTTTGAGCACGTGTTCACTGACAGAGCTGTTCTCTTCCATCATACAGCTAAAGAACTTAGAAGAGGCATCATACCTCTCCACCTTGGCTTGAGTCTGAAACATAGCTTTCAGATCAATTATCATCTGATGAACGCCATGGTGCTCAAAACGCTTTTGAAGCTTAGGTCCTAAGCCGTACAACAGACCGCACTTAACTATCTCGTGGTCCTCAGAGCGGGCTGCCCAGACGTTCCTAACATCTTCAGCCGCTCCCTCTGCTGGAGCCTCACCTAGCGGTGCATCTAGGACATACAGTTTCTTGGCAGCTTTGAGGATAATCTTCAGATTCATAAACCAATCTGAGAAATTGCTTCCATCGTCTTTCAGCTTGTCTTTCTCTAGGAACGGGTTAAAATTCATGGTGATGTTGGGAAGGGCCATTGATCTACAACATTATTTGCAAGCTGTTTAGACTATGTTCATGATAGATTGTTCGAGAAATAACCTAATTATAAAACGAACTCCCACTAAACTCAACATCTCTCTGGTTGTTTAGTGGCACACGATCCAAAATCCACTACACCACAACCGATCATCACGTGAAGTGGTGCAGCTTCAAAAGGTGAACATCTCCATGTTGATCATATCATCCATATGACTTGTGTTTAGCCTTTCGGCTCTTGTGTTCCGAGGCCATGTCTGTACATGCTAGGCTCGTCAAGGAAACCGTAGTATTTCTGCATGTGCAAACTGGCTTGCACCCGTTGTATGTGAACGTAGAATCTATCACACCCGATCATCACGTGGTGCTTCAAAACGACGAACTTTCGCAACGGCGCATACTAGGGGAGAACACTTCTTGATATTAACGTGAGAGATCACCTTATCATGCTACCGTCGAGATCGTATCTAAGCATAAACCATAAGGTGCATAAAAGGATTAACATCACATGCAATTCACAATTTGTGACATGGTATAGCCTTTCCTTGTGCCTTTGATCTCCATCCCCAAGACACCGGCATGATCTCCATCATCACCAGCTCGTGGCGCCATCACCATGATTTCCTCCACCAACTATTGCAACTACTACTACGGCTACCTTAGCAATAAAGTAAAGCAATTACATGGCGTTTTAAAGTGACACGCAGGTCATACAATAAATATGAGACAACCATAAGGCTCCTGCCGGTTGCCGTACTCATCGACATGCAAGTCGTGACTATTACAAAACATGATCATTGCATACAACACATAATCACATCTTGGGCTATACCACATCACAAACCCCTGCAAAAACAAGTTAGACGTCCTCTACTTTGTTTATGCAATTTTTACGTGGCTTCTAATGGGTCTTTAGATAGAACCGTTCTAATCTACGCAAAGCCACAACGGTGATAAAATAGTTGCTTATTTACTCATCCTTTTGAAAGGCCTTCCATTGAAAATTGCACCTTCACTAAAGCAAGAGAAACAGACACCCGCCAGCCACTTATGCAAAACAAGTTGCATGTCAGTCGTGGAACCGGTCTCTCGTGCATGGACGAGTAAGGTTGGTCCGGGCCGCTTCAATCTCACAGTACCGCAAAGATGCAAAGTGCACGCGAGAAGGTCACAACATAAATTATCAACGCCCACAACACTTGTGTCTAATCGCACCAACATCTACGAATAGATCTAGGCTGTGATACCACTGAAGGGCCGTAGCATAGAAAACAAAAATTTTCCTACGCAAAGATAGCGGCATAAACCCAACATCTAGATCCGATCTACGAGAGGTTGGTAGCAAGAAGGAGATCGAATCTCACCCTCGAAGAAACCGTGAGTGTTTTGTCGAGGCAGGGGTTGGCTAGTCGATCTCCGCAACTAGACTTGTCTAGTCGCGAGGAGATGTATTGTCCAAGCGCCGCACGAGCAACGCCTCCGAGATATCCACATGTTCAGCTCGATGAAGACTCCACGTTCTTGATCCCGCAAGAGGTGGTGGTGAGGCTCGAGATCAACAGCACGACGACGGTGGCGTGGTGTGTATGGTGGAGATCTGACAGGGCTTCACCAAGCGGTGTCGGGAGAGGGAGGAGGAGGTGGCGCGGCAGAGGTGGAGGGAGGCGGCGGCTTGGGGGCAGCCTTGGGGTGCCGCACCCCTCCCCTTGCCCCTCCTTATATAGGAGGCCAAGGGGGTGCTCCCCTCCCTCTCCTAGGGCCGGCGGCTAGGGGGAGGCTTGCCCCCCAAGCAAGCTCCCTAGGGTTAGGGTTAGGGGGGCCGGCCCCCTTCCCTCTTGGGCCTCACGCATGGGCCCCTTGGGGCTGAGTGGTGCGGCTGGCCCTAGGCCAGTCCATCACCCTTTAATCCCATGTGGGCCCCATACTCCTATGGGCCCCACTTCTAGACCCCTCTAGAACCTTCTAGAACTTTCTGGTACTTTACCGATAAATTCCCGAACCATTTCGATACCTCCGGAAACCACTTTCCTTATATGAATCTTATTCTCCGGACCACTCCGGAACTCCTCGTGACGTCCGGGATCCTATCCGGGACTCCGAATCAATATTCGTTCTCACCATCATTTATCTCAAACCCTAACTACATCGAACGTTAAGTGTGTGACTCTGCGGGTTCGTGAATATGTCATATTAATAGCGGGACCGGGATGCCCATATTAATTCCTACATATTCGACGAAGTACTTTACTAGTCGAACCACAATGTCCGGGATTCAATTAATCCATATACGATTCCTTTTGTTTCACGATATTTTACTTGTCCGAGATTTAATCCACTGATATCTCCATATCTGATTAATCTCGTTACCGACAAGTTCTCTTTACTCGTTCCCATAGAATAGGATCCCTTATGACTAGCTACTTAGTCATATGCTTGCAAGCGTTTGGATGCTATACTACTGAGAGGGCCCAGAGATATCTATCCAACTATTGGACGAACAAATCCCAGTCTTGAAACATGCCACCCAACAACCTATCATCGGAGAACCTGAAAGCCACCTTTATAATCACCCAGTTACGAAGTGATGTTTGATGTCCACAAAGCACTCCTCCGATAAGTGGGAGTGACATAATCTCATGGTCTAAGGAAACTATATTTGACATCTATTTAATTTGAGTCTTGTCCATTATATCATCACCCATGATACAAACTTCGTTTATTAAGTGATTCATAAATCCATGGTTAGGAAACCACTAACCATCACTTAATCAAACGAACTAGTCGCAAGAGGAAAGACTAGGGACACATTACCGTTTATATTCCACACATGTATTTGTTTCCGGTTAATACAATTCTAGCATGGAATTAAACATATCATCAACGGAGAAATATGATTATCAATAACATTTATTATTGCCTCTTGGGCATATCTCCAACATCTTTGTGGTGCGATACTAGATAGGGGCCCAGAGCATCCCCGGAGTGTGTCCGGAGTCTCCGGCCTGCCGGAGTCTCCGGCCCTCTGGACCGGAATCTTCGGCCTGCCCCAATGACCCGAAGTACCCGGAGCCACCGGAATCTCCGGCCCAGGCCGGAGTCTCCGACCCACTTAGACTGGAGTCTTCGGTCTGGACAGGTTCCAACGGCTAGTTTTTGGTGGAGGCTATAAATAGCCCCTTCTTCCCCAAGAGCTGGCTGCTCACTTACTCCCTCTCTCCTCCATTGTTGCAAACCTTATGAGCTTGATTCCTCTCAATCCCTCCAATGATTCTTGCCCAAATTTAGGGATTCAAGAGAGGAGATCTAGATCTACCATTCCACCAATCAATTTCTCCTCTAAGTCCTAGTGGATCTAGATTTTGGGGTTGCTTTGTGTTCATCCCTTTGTTCTTCCTCTTAAATCCCTCCATAGCTTTAGTTGCTTTGGTTGGATTTTGGAGAGAAGGACTTGACCACTTGGTGTGGTCTTGCCTTTTGCATTAGTTGCATCGGTTTGCTCTCCCCACGGTGATACGTGGGATCGAAGTTGAGAAGCTTGTTACTCTTGGGTGCATTGTGTTGCTAAGAGCGTGTGCCTCTTGGGTGCATTGTGTACCCTAGACGGTTGGTGTGCCGAGAAGACTTCGAGTTGTGAAGCTTCGTCAAGATTTGGGAGCCCCCAATTGTGTTGTGGGTGTGTGCCCCAAGAACGGTGTAAAGGCTCCGGATTCCGCCTCGAAGGATTCCGATAGTGGAAGGTGAACCAAACCCTTGGGTGCGGTTCATCGGAGAATAGGGTGAGGCCTTTGTGGCATCTTGAGTAGGCCTCTTGTGGCGAGCTCACACCCCTCCAACGAGACATACTCCCTTAACAAGGAGGAACTCGGGAATACATCCTCGTCTCCGCGTGCCTCGGTTATTTCTATACCCGAGCTATTTACTTATGCAATTTACATTGTGATAGCCTTTGTGCTTGAAGTTTTATATCTTCCTATCACCTTTTTGCTTGCCTTGCTTAGCATAAGTTGTTGGTGCACATAGCTGATCCTAGTAATTAGGTTGTTGACCTGTTAATTTAAACACATAGTTTTATTCCGCAATTATCAAGCCTTAAATCGAAAAAGTTTTAATCGCCTATTCACCCCCCTCTAGGCGACATCTCGGCATAGTTTGTTCTTTCACCAATGAAAATGTCACCACCACCTCTGCAAGATTTCTTATGGCTAAGGCCACCGAGGTATCTTCACCTCCCTCTCCCTCCTCTAAGAAAACGAATGATATGGATGATGCCACTAGTCTTAGAGTAAAAGAGGAAATTGTTGCCTTGGATCATTTCATGACTAACTTGCAAGGTGAAACCAAGAAGCACTTTGAGGCTCTTATGAGCCAATATGGTGAGGCTCAAGAAATGCTTGAGGTCAAAGGTAACATTGAAAGAGAGGATGCAATGGAAATTGCATCCTTGAAAGCTTCTCTTGAGGAGGAGCAAGAACTTAGAGCTTCTCTTGAGGAGCAATTAGAATCTATTGAAGAGTCACATGATTTAATTATTGAGAAACTCATTAAAGAACGTGACCATGCTATTGCTAAATATAAAGCATGTAAAAAGGAAAAGGTCGAGCTTGGTGTTGGTCATACTAGACTAACCGAGGACCTAGAGAAACTTTCCAAGGCTCACAAGGCCTTGGAGAGTGAACTCTCTACCCTCACCAAGTCATATGAACAACTTCAAGCTCAACCGTCTAAAATTGATGTGCCTAGTACCTCTACTCCTATAATTTGTGATCATGCAAATATCATTGAGGAAAATGCTAGGTTGAAGATAAGCCTTGCTAATGCCATCTCCCGAGGCAAGAAACCTTTTGTCATTTCACAAAAGGGAAGGGTTGGCATAGGCTTTGTGTAAGAGGAAAAGAAGAAGGAGAACTTCATGAAAGATGCAAGGGCTCCTCAAGCATTGAGAGCCCCTCAAGCAAAGAAGGCTCCTCAAGCAAAGAAGACCAACATTGTGGGTGGTAATGCCATCAATGGCAAAACCACTCGTGATGATTTTGCGGGAAATGCTAACCCTCACTACATTTTACATGTTGATTATTATGGTGATGTGCATGCAAAATATGTTGGCCCTCGTGATGGAGTCATTGCTTATTCTATTTGGGTTCCTAAGACCCTTGTTGCTAACAAAAGAGGACCCATTGAAAAATGGGGACCTAAAAACAAAGCTTGATTTCTTGTAGGACTATGCTTCCGGTGGGTCGAAATGGGTGCTTGATAGTGGATGCACCAAACATATGACCGGAAGCAAGGAGTTGATGACGGAGTTGAAACCAAATCTAAATCACTCAACCGTCACCTTTGGAGCTCGAACAAAATCTGACATATTGGGTATGGGCAAGGTGGTAGTCGCTCAGGATATTTCCTTAGTGAATGTCATGCTTGTCAAAACCCTTGGTTATAATTTACTTTCAGTTCGTGCACTTACAAAGATGGTCTTTGCCATTTTTGTTGATATTGATATTGTGGTACTCTTGTGGAGCAAGACTCTAAAGGTCGCTTTCGTTGGGTATGTCGAGGATGATTTGTTTGTGGTTGACTTTTTGGGGACAACCACTTCAAATTCGATGTGCCTTTTCGGAAAGGCCGACGTGGGTTGGTTGTGGCATCGCCGCTTGGCCCATGTCAACATGAGAACTTTGCAAAGTCTTCACAAGGGTGGCCATATTCTCGGACTAAAAGAAAATGTCTCTTTTGCCAAAGATCGTGTTTGTAGGGCATGTGTTGAAGGAAAGATGCATGATTCTCCCCATCCAAGCAAGACCATCATTTCATCCAAGAGGATCTTGGAGCTTCTCCATGTGGATCTTTTTGGTGCCGTTCCCGAAGCAAGTCTTGGTGGGAAGAAGTATTGCTTGGTGATTGTTGATGACTATTCAAGATTTACTTGGGTATATTTCTTCAAGTTGAAGAGTGAGACACAACAAGCCGTCATCGACTTCTCCAATGAAATGCAACATCAACACAATGTCCCCATATTGGCAATTAGAAGTGATAATGGCTCCGAGTTCAAGAATTACACCCTCAATGAATTTCTTAGTGAAGAGGGTATTCGTCATCAATATTCCGCAACATATACCCCTCAACAAAATGGTGTAGCCGAGAGGAAGAACCGGACCCTTATGGATATGGCAAGGTCCATGTTGGCGGAGTTTAAGTCTCCGTTGGCTTTTTGGGCCGAGGCTATATCCACGGCATGTTATTCATCCAACCGGCTCTACTTCCGCAAAGGTTTGAACAAGACTCCTTATGAGATCCTCACCGGCAACAAACCTAACATCTCCTACTTCCGCGTATTCGGTTGTAAGTGTTTCTATTTGATAAAAGGTTGTCGGTTAACTAAATTCGAATCTAAAACCTATGAGGGTATCTTTGTTGGTTACGGTGCCGAATCCCACACTTATAGAATCTATGACAAAACCTCACGGATTATCATAGAATCTTGTAGTGTGGTGTTCGAAGAAAATGATGGCTCCCAAGTGGCGCAGTTTCATGTTTCTGATGTAGATGATGAAATTCCTCAAGAAGCCATAAGAAGAATGGGTGTGGGATTTTTCCGCCCCATTGAGGAACCCCTTGTGGCGGATCGAGAAGGACAATGCTCTACTCAAGTGGAGCCCTCATCTACTCAAGAAAATCAAGCCAATGGAGAAACTAATGCACCAACAGATATAACATCCCAAATTTCAAAAAAATTGCATTTCATGCATATCATGGCATCATTGTTGCATTTGTGCATTTATGATTAATTATTTTCCTAAAAACAGAAATATTTTTACTAATATTTTTTTAAGAAAATGCCAATAAAGGCCATTTTAATACCAGTGGCAAACTTGTAAATAAAAAGTCTTCAAAATATTTTGCAAATAGGTTATTCTGGTAAATATTTTAACTACAAGATTTTGCAAATTTATTTCATAATTTTTGGGCTATTATTTTAGAAGATATTAGCCTATTTCAGAAAAAAAGGATGACGTCATGCTGACGTCATCGTCGTTCTCTCTCCCGTTCGTATGCCGAACGCGCACTCAAATCCCACTCGAATCCGGCTTAATGCCGCACTCCCCCTCCCTCCCACCTTGCCCCTCTTAACCCCCTCCACTTCCTCTCCCGTTTGCCCCTAGTCACTCCACCCGGGAGCCCTTAGGCTGCCTACACGCGAGCTCGCCGTCCCGCCACTTGCCGCCGCCGTCGAGCTCCGTTTCCGGTGAAGTCCGGCGTCCCCGCGCCATTTCTTCTCTTCCCCTTCCTTTCTTTCTTCGTTGCGCACCTTTTTGACAAGTTATTGCACCTCCCCGTGCCTCAGATCGACGCGGGCATCATCGACCTCGCCCGTCCGCCGCCTCCATCGACTCCGGCGAAGGATTGCGGGGGAACGAGGACGCCCCGCCACCGACAACCTCGCCACCGTGTTCGCCTCGGCCCCCTGACCACCGTGGTGAGCTCCCTTTTTCCCCTTCCCCTCCGGTTGCGCTAGGTTTCCGGCCAGCCGCGCCGCTCGGCCCAGGCCGATCCGTTTCGGGCCGCTGGATCTTGATTCGACGGCCTTGTTTTTATGTTTTTACCGAACCGGTACGGGCCAATCAGAAGCGGCCATGTCGCCGTATTCTTTTTCTGTTTTCTGTTTTTAGACAGAAATTCGTCCAATCTTGTAAATTCCATATCTTTTGAACCACAGCTCCAAATTTAGTGATTTTGATGTCTACACACTAAGAAAAATGAGTAGAATCTAGTAGTATATTTTTTGTTAATTTTTGTATCGTGCATAAACTTGTTATTTGCATAATGTTTATTAACTTGTTTAGGCTATAAAATGAGTTTTACAAATCCTTTTTGAGTGAATCAAATTGCTAAAATCTTGTTTAGATGTTCGCTGTACAGTAGCAGTGTTTACCAAATTTTATAAAATGTTTTTAGGTAGAAAATTTAGAATTTGTGTGTGTACCCTTATTTGAGTGTTTTGGAATTATTCCCATTAAGTAAATTAATAAAATTTGTTTTGTAGCTTCATGCATATAGAACAACCAGAAAACTAAAAGTTATTTTATATTTGGGTTCTGGTAAATTTTTTCATATTCATGCATGGCATATTTTGTATATCACTTGTGTGAATTTGTATGTTTATTTGTGTGTTTTGTATTTTGTTAGATTTCTCGGAGGGTCACGAAGACTTTGGTGGTTGCTATTCCTGCCACTCTTGTTGCCAAGGCAAGTGGCACACTTGCATAACTTTGTCCTATTATTTTGATATATGCATGTGGTAGTGATATTTGGATTTAGCATGATAGGCTTATTAGTATTGCTATGCTAAAAACTGTTTAGAATAGTTCTCCCTTTAATAGATAGTCTATATGCACCTATTATAACTTGGTAGAATTATAGAAATGCTATGCAAAATGTTGTTTTTGTTAAAAGTAAAATTCTACTAAGTTAAAGAACCTCCTGGGTGGATTTTGGCATTGCTTGGTGGTTTATGGTTGAGTGGCTACTCGCCTGTGGCTGCATGAAGATGATGAGGGCTCCATGAAGAATAAAGTTCATACACCAAATTTCCCTTCGCAGCTCATACAAATATCACAGGTCCACAACATGTGCAGTCCAAATGATGCAAAGGAAGGAAACAGGGAACAGAAAAGGGCCTAACCTTCAGGTCGGGTACGAGCATGTCGATGAAGTCACCTTCAGGAACACGTCGGGACGAGCATAACCGGTGCAGGGCAACGAGCCAGGACGATGCAAGGCGATGAGCCGGGACGGTTGATGTCTACTACACGCTTCTATTCTTGTAGACTTGTTGGGCCTCCAAGCGTAGAGGTATGTAGGACAGCGGCAAATTTGCCTTAAGTGAGTAACCCAAGGTTTATCGAATCCACGGGAGGTAGAGATCAAAGATATCCCTCTCAAGCAACCCTGCAATTAAGATATAAGAAGTCTCTTGTGTCCCCAACACACCTAATACAATTGTCAGTTGTATAGGTGTACTAGTTCGGCGAAGAGATGTTAAAATGTAGGTAATATGGATGGTAAAAGGTGATTTTGTAATTCTGTAATAAAAATGACAACAAGCGAACAAGTGGCAAAAGTGACTTAAAACGGTGTATCAATGCTTGGAAACAAGGCTTAGGCTTCATACTTTCACTAGTGACTACTCTCAACATCATTAACATAATTAAACACATGATAGTTCCCACAAAAACACATGCACGGTGGACGTTACTCGGAGATCATTCTTTTGTGGATCAAATAGGATGAGAATTGCGTAGGGCTACAAAATGGACACCTTAAAATTCGTATTCCACATTTATGGATACTTCATGCTGTCACTATCCGCATCCAAAGATAGTACTAACAAACACCACAACCTATTTCTTGAATAGTCTCTTTATTCAATAACACAAACATCAAGAAATCTCATGATCTATTCAATCCAACAATAATAAAGAACAAACTCATGATGGAGATCCCTCTAATCTTGATGCTTTGAGCCACACACAGCACCCTCACTGTCACCGTGGTACCGTGATCACAACGGTGACTCCGCAAATTATATTAGATAACACCACTTGAGCAACATCATATCCATTACACATAGTGAAACATCGTGTATTCAACTATACTAATAAAGCTCATGATCACAATGAAGATCACATCATGGGAGAGAGAGATAACCACATAGCTACTTGTATAAGCCTCAGCCCCGGTGGAGACTACTCACGCATGGCCATGGTGAGTGGGAGCTTGATGGAGAGGTGCAGCCCGGAGGAGAGACGGCGACGTCGGCGGCCCGGAGAGGCGGCGGCGGCAGCCCTTGGAGAGGCGGCGGCAGCAGCCCTTGGAGAGGCGGCGGCGGCAGCCCTTGGAGGCAGCGGCGGCAGCCCTTGGAGGCGGCGGCGGCTGCCCTTGGAGAGGCGGTGGCGGCAGCCCTTGGAGGCGGCGGCGGCGGCCCTTGGCCCTCCCTTCAAGCTTGGAGATGGTGCTGCTATGGAGGAGGTTCTCCTGTCCTAGGCGGCTGCCTAGGAGGAGAAAAAATCGTGGGCTTCCTATCTTTATATACTTTCCCGAATTTCCGTCATCAGATTTTTGGGCTTCAGTAAAACTGTGATATCTTGGCCGTACAGACTCGAATTGGGCTGTTCTTGGGCTTAAATGAAAGCTATGGAAATTTCCCACAACTATGTCCAACTAGATTCGAACGGCGCGGCCCGCCGCGCAACGCTTGTTGCTTCTTTTATTTTTTTGCCCGTGGTTTTGACAATTTATACAGATTATTAAGAAGACAGTTTATATCTATATATATTTGATCAGATCAGAGTACATAGTTTTGAAAGAATAATTTCGGATTGTATGAAATTAACAATTAGCACATCGTACAAAAGGAATGTCAAAGCTCACAGAGAAAGTAATATAGAAATTCGCACCACACTGTCATAACATAAGATGGCTCTATGAGAGTCGCATCTAGGTGGACATGATACTTATGCACACATGAAAATATTTTTAAATACATAAGTTTTATCAGTTCAAAAACACGATCTCAAACACCCGATGAGTTTCATGTAAATCATAACGATTCCAAAAGGCAAAGATAGCTCATCTCAACAACATTAACAATGAGACATTCAGTAACAGAAACCTAAAAGAACCAAAAATATCACTCAACACGGTTTGTTTGGCAATCATGGACATAGGCTATGAACAGACAAAATAATCAGATTGTAGTAACAAAGTTCAGAATTAATCGAGGGTAGCTATGTGAACTGAATTAACAATTGGTATGGTTTGGTCAGACCTTGAGGAGTAACATCTCCGCATGGTAACTTAGTTTCTAGATTTCTTCGCTAGACGTCCACCTCCACCAGCATGGATCAACGGCTCTTCTTCAAGATACTTGTTTACTGGAAGTGTTTCAATCGTAGTTTTATCAGCGGGTAGTATTTGATCAATCTGAACTTGATGGTCAGGTCCTTGGAACAGAGCCTTGCGTGCAGTTGAAGTGGACGATACATCCTTGTTCCTGTACATGTGAGGTAGGACATTCATTAGAGAAGAGATGATGAATTGTCTTCCCCGTAATCCTCATGTATTGTACGCGTTAATAAGATGGGTAATATCAAGTTAGAAATTATAGATCTACATATAAAAAGGTAATAGCAGACAAATTGAGATGATGTTAGTACTGGTGGTCATAATGTTTTCAATAGGAATGACATGGTTACTTACAAAAGGGTGAATAAAGGCACATAAATCGGGCCATCAGAGGCTTAGAATGCCCATATGCACAAAATCATAGTGGTATATAAACCATGGCATAAATACATAACAAATAGCTGAGATATATCTTAGCATTACCTAAGGAACATGTGGACGGTGTGGGGCAAAGGTGTCCAAAAGACCGGGAAGTTTGGTGGTGATATGGCAGTGGATTAGGTGCAAAAAAAGAACTGCGTAGAAAGTACATCAGTTTACAATAGCCATTTAGGGCAACTGGATTTATATACATGGCTACAAATAAAGTTGGATAGTACCTTATGAGTTCATTGTTGTTTCCTACCGTTGTGGGAACATGCATCAGCAGACATGGTTTTCTGGCAGTATTTGTTTTGAGCACCTGCACAAGTGATTCAACAATATGAGATCCCGATATTATTAAGGTCTATAGAAACAACATTCTAATTAACTGGAGCACCTAGTGTAGGAACTGGATTGTTGTATGGGATTTACCCAACAAAGTGTCCGTATACGGTTGAGGTGTGCACATTGTTTTTTATTAGCAAACATATGGAAAGCCAATGCAAGAAAGATGCAAAAAGTGCAGGTAAGCGGCAGATACTTTCATCTTCAAAGTTGGATAAACAAATGATCTTGTATCTACCCTGAAGATAGGGGAAATTATGCAGACAATATTAACTATAGCCTCATTAGTAGGGGAGTCAATAGCAGGCTCATCATTGGCTGGAACATTTACTATGGGGCCAGGTTGTTCAGCATTAAGTTCATCTTCAGTGTCGCTGTGAACTGAAATCTAAATTTTATTTTTGGGGCTGGTTCAGTCAGTTCGCGAAATACTATGGTAGCAGATGAAGCAAAGGTAGTACAATTTTGTAAAAATATGAACACAGCTACATAACGGAACCAACAGATGGGTTGAGAGATTATTTGGATATTGGATCACAACAAATAAATTTCAGCATAACAATTGTCATCATACCAAATCAATTAATTCACCAGCTAAGAAGCCTGAAACCTACATCAATGATCTACCCAATAGCTAAATTTTAGTGTGCGTGCTTAGGATAGGTGGCAAATACTGAGTTAATAGTGGGCATCAAATTGTAAGGCATGCTTCAGGCTCCATGAACCTCCTTATAATTCTACAAACCGTGAAATAACATGGAAAACATCCATAAATAGTGTGTAAAGCAGCCTTCAAGGACATGCAGAGAATATATGTAAACCCATGGCATGATACGGGACAATCATATGGAGGCAGGCAATCAATATCCCAAGAGGTGGCAGGTATAACAATATCAGCTGAAGAAAGCCAGCCGAGGTGTAAGCAGCTTCAACTTTACGGACCATGAACGATGGGTATAATTTCCGAGAACTCCCCTCTGACATGAACACAACAAACTTGTATTTGCCGCCGAGTACTTTAGTAACCTCAGGTGGTGGGAAACGTACTTGCCAAGCAGTAAGCACCCGATAAATCTATTTTCATCAGCTAGGCGTCCAAACAGATGAAATTCAGCTTCACCTAATTGACCTGAACCAATCACCAAGAGAGAGTACCCTTAAAAGAACAATGCTCCGGTGATTAGATATGCTGACATTACTTAAATAAGAAGCATCATGCATGTCACTTAAATAAGAAGTCACGGGCAAGCAAGAAAACGTAACAGAATTATTATTCAAGCTGAAAACATAACAAATAGTCTAGTACATACAGGACTGAACTTGATTTGAATAGCACCTGTATAAGGGTGGTCTAGATCATGACTAAAACAAATCTTTAGTTAGCTCTAGGGGTACCGTGTTTTACATAGCATCAAGCAGTCTAGAAGCATAACATCTACGCTTTGACATCTACGCCAAGGTCACTGCAGCATGGACACCGGACTCAGTGTATGCACGTGCGGATGAGCCTGATGGCCAAATAAGGTTAGCTTACGGGCGACTGTCGGTGAAGCGTACTAACCAGGCAAGATGTATCGTTCCAACAAAGGATGAAGATCAGGCCTTCAGCCAAAGATGAACGGCAGTGATGCTTGATTTTGACGGGTTAGAGGACATTGTGACCTTGCAAGACATGTTGTGCCAGCAGAGGACGACAATCAGGCCTTTGGCAAAAGGGGAACCCATGGAGGTGATGATTGATTTCGAGCTACCATCGAGACGAAACTTTTATTTGCGGGACAATTATCGATTAATCCGAGACTCAAACCTGCATGAAAAGTCACTTCTATATATTGCAAGACCAAGAATGTAGCAACACCTGCAATACACATCTAAAAAGAAAATTCAGCTAGTCCCTATGGAGACATCCGATAAACTTGGAATGATGCAGGAAAATTAAATTGAGCTACGTTCAAGCAAAATAAAGAACTCTTTAAGCATTCCAAGCCTCCAAGGTAGGGTCACAAACCTTCACAACCTAACTAATTAACTGATATCAGAGACATAGTAATTAATCAAGCTGGTACACATAAAGCAGAAAAATAATATTGCATTCTTTGATCAGTTGATGAGGTAGTATCCAAAATTAGCTGCGATGTCACTCACAACAACGACCATACACAGAACAAAACCTAAATGATCCTTCAGAATTTCTAACACATCAAAATATAAAATAGAGCGACTATATGCTCACCATGTTCACATGATAAATGTCACAAATGGCATTCTCAGTTGAAAGGTGACCCTCTTGTGTGCTAATGGCAATTAACCTGTCCTTACCCAAATCTAAAGCATATAAAGTGAGAGATTGTTGCTCTAAGCTAACGATTCCAGTAAAACTGAGCACAAATTGCTTTACAGACTCCCAAAAAGAGAGATAAACGTCGTTTATTTGTACACTAACATCAGAAGAAAATTATGGGGCATATACGGCTGCAAATACTCATGAATGTTCTTTCATGGTGTAGCAAGAGAAGAAAACACTGAAGACCATACATGGAAAAGTCCAGCAAGTTAAAGACCAAATAAGAACGCCAACCATACTGAAAATCCTCCATAGATTGCAAGGAAACAAAAAAACCATTCAACCAAGACTGGAAACGAAGTGCTATAAAAAAGGCATATACAGCTGCAAATACACATGAATTTTCATTGATATGATTTAGCAACAAACATAAAACAAAGTTTCTAACCTCAACATGGATGAAGTATTGACCACAAATTGTAGCTCAAGGAAGCAGATCAACAGTGCATATAAATAAGGAAGAAGCAGGTCACATAGTCTGAAATAGGAGAACTAATGATTTCTCTGACAGCAAACAGGAAAAGGATGGAAGCTTAACATGCATTTTTCTTTTGCAGCTAAAAGAAAAGCAAGGTTATGAAAACCCACAAGAAGTCAGGTCGTGAATAATTTTGGAGGCGTGTATGATGAAATGCATATTTCTGTGAATAAACAAAATTACTTTTCCCCTTGTCAAAAACAAATCTGCGCTTTAATTATATTTCTGATAGATTAGATGGGAATCCAGATTTCAAGCTAGGGCAATTCAGACACCGAAGATAAGATCACAATATTAAAATATCATTATATATGTAGGATCTGTAGACAAAATCAACCATAGTCGCAAGAAAACAACGGCGCTGCCAAAAAGATAACTAATGGTAGGGTAAAAGTTGAAAAGACTTGCACATGCCTTAAATTCCATCTTAATTTTTCTGATTGAAAAATTAGCAATCATGCTATCTAAATCAAGAATACAACATCATGTCTATAGATAAACTCAAGTTATCTTAGTTAGATAAGAACTATTTGGAAAACCCTTAATAGCCTCCTGGAATCACTCTTACAACTATTTCAGGCCAAAGGAAAAGGTAAAACAATCTTTCTCAAATGCATCTTCTCATGAATCACTAATCAATTTAGCAATAATAGCTTGGACATGGAAGTCATATAACTGTGAGATACAATATATTGTAAATGTTAGTCACATAACCGAGTGAGATAATATAATGTACATGCAAGTCTGTGACTGCAGGCTAAATTTCAGAAGAAAAAAAAAAGCTATTTAGTAGAATGAACATTACATAGATTAATCTTCGTCTGCAGCTCGTTTGTCTTTTCATCGAACACTTCTATTAATAAATGAAAAAAAGCTGGGAAACCAAACATGAAAGAATATGGGTATTAAATCAAAAGTTTAGAGGAAGAGAGAGAAGGAGGCAAATCAGTAGGAACAACCATGCACACACACCTCAGTCCTGGCATTCTTTAATTTCTTAAATAACCATATTTCTTACATAACCAAAGTCCTTCAAATAGATCTGAAAAAACCTTCACATAGATAAAAAAGAACTCGCCAAATAAGCATGCCTCTCCTGGTATGCAAGCTACATTTGTGATATTTTTCTTTGAATACTATATACATGTATAGAGATAATTTCAAGAGCATGATTTAAACCAGTTCTTTGCGGTCTGGTGTAAAAAAGTACAGTTGGATATATACCTACAGGTGTAAATTATGAAAAATAGTAGACACAATTCAAATTCTTACAGCGGTGAACTATAGTTATACCTAAACATTTTCCTGTTATAATAGATGTCAAAGTGTGTCTAGGGATGGAACAATAATGTTCTATGAGCATGGACCCATGATAAATAATCAAATGGGTCACCATCAGGAAATCTGGATTTATATTCTTAAAAATATATGATTAAGAATGAATCAAATAGGAGTTTAAGGACATGATAACCCACTGGAATGCTCAAAGCAAATGATTTTAAGATATGGATTACAAATAGTAAAATAAAATCAAATGTTCCATTGACATGTTAGCAACTCATATAAGAAGCCAGAATGTTTACCTGGATGAAAAAATGGTGAAGCAATTGGATCAACAGTGTACACAGAGAAATTCATGCGTGAGAAACGTTGGGATGGAAAGATACATGCCAAAGTGAAAATGCCTTCGCATCCTACTAAACACTGAAACAATTTGGGCACATATGGCACCACAAAGATTTGTTGAGAGTCCATGGAAATAATAATCCAGTAGAAAACCATTCAAAAATAATCTAGTAGAATGAATTATATAAACAATGTGAAAAAGGAGCCATCAGGCCTGTACCTAAATAAATATCTTCTAGCCCAGAATAACCTAATTACTTTACCACGAAACAAAATAATTATATAACCCAAAATAAATTCTTTCAATTGTCGCAGGTCTGCAACTGTCCAAGCCGACGAACCAGTACTATTATTCAAATCATCTGTCGGGAAAAGCTAGGTATGCCTAAACTGAGTTCTCCGGCAGCACATTGGTGAAGTGAAGAGAAATGAAATAGTCAACTATATGAACTAATTAAATGACCCCTGACCATATTAAAAATCTTCTCAAGTACCATGAGAAATTGGTATAAACAATTGGGACAATCCCATGTTTTAGCAAGCAGCAACCTGAAAGAGTATAGTAATATTTATGTCCGGTATAAGGTAAGGAATCACTTATCAACATCTAATTCAAAAGAAAGATCAATGAACGATAATAGCCTCTTAAAGTTCACCATAGTTGCGGACAGCCGACCTAGCCAAAGCACCACTTTGAAATAAATGTAAATGAAACATAGTACTCTCTGAAAATTTTCTTACCTACATCCAGAAACTAAACCTAGAGCATGGTCATCTACCTAGCGTTGTTAAACCTGCCAACAGAGGAAACCAAAAATCAAATAAATTCGCTATTGTAAAAAATATTAGTACTGCGTGATGAGGTAAAGAGCACTCAAACCTATAGCATAGAAAAATAAATAAATACCTTCTGTCAAACTGAACCTGGAGTCATGGAGTTTGGGGCTGGACAACTCTCGCTTGCCGACGACGACAACAACGGTGCTGCAGACACTGTGGCATCACAAACCTATACTGGCCAAAAGCAATCACATATATACTATCTTCACAATTCAATTTGAACACAATACCGTGTGATATGAAAGAGGAGATAGGTGATAATTTCTTACCTTCTTCACAATTCAACTTGAACACAATACAAAAAATCAACCTGCACAAGAAGCACATGTATTTTTTCTTTAAGCACTTTTGGCAACAAAAAGTAAATAACACTGGAATAAATAAGAACACCTACATACACTTTGTGTTACTTCCAAAATATAAATGTAAAATGACCGGAGCAAGATAAATGCATATGCTTGAGCTGGCAAAATTATCATAGTTTGTAGTACCATGTTCACTCTCAGGTTAATACCAAAACTCAGTGAGTAGGTTCTCATAACACTGTCAACAGTCAAGATATTGGGGTACCTGGACAAATGCATCCACTTAAAACCTGGTGCTTTTACCGTTCAAACCATGCGAGAACAAAGTGTGCCAGTTTATCTCATTTCAATACCGTGCAGTGACTGATGAACATAAGCATATAAAAGAGAGAAAGAAAGCTATCAACGGCTAGACAACAACACACCTGTATGGTCCATCTCCAAAATCTTATTTTCTGGAGCCTTTTGGTAAATAAGTAAAGTGCTGACAGGGAATCCGAGCCACTATGAATGGAGGTGGCTGAGCATTAATTTGAGTAGAAATACCAAACACACCTGAAAAAAATCAGACATATATCACATCAGCATCAAATTTATTGAAAACTAACACCATTGTTTAAACATATTGACTGAATGAAAACATAAAAAACCTGCAATTTCAATCCCCTTTTGAAATAGCATATAGATATGAAGAATTAATTAGCTCAGCAGTGGCAGGAGTATTAGTGGGCTGAAGAGATTGTTCATGACGTGTTGCAATGCAAATAGAGGCAAAAAAATAAAATGGTCTTCTTATGCAGCAAATTAAGAGATTCCAATTTAATTATTTATGCAACTGCAACTGATTTTCTTATCCAATCCAATTTCTAGATGGAACAATCAACCACCATGATTTTCGTATCCAATCCTCAGGATTTGCTGGCCACTGTACTCAACACCCTAAGGCGTTCAAGAATGGAATAAACTGGACTTCTTATGCTTCGACTCTAGCCATGTGTAGATCAAATAAGAGATGTGAGAGGGAGGGAGAGAAAAGGTACAGATGCGTACCTTCTATCTGACCATGGAGACGCGGATGAGAGTGGTCGGCGGCGGAAGAGTTTGCTGGCGACGGAGAGGCGGACAGCTGGGTGAAGAAGACACTAGAGCTCACCCATGCGTGCTCCTCCTTGCGGCTGTGGCTACAGATCGGGCGGAGTTCTTCTCGGCGCGAGGACGATAGCGACAACAACGGTGTAGAGACAGGAGGAACCCCACCTGCGCGAGCGGACGGTTGGCGGTGCCGGAGAAGATCCTGAGCCTGGAGTCCCGCGCCTCCTGCGGCGGCGCGGCGAGCCTGGCCTCCTGCACGGGCGCCTTGGGCGTCCAGGGCGCGGACCACGGGTCGGCCCCGCCCATCCGCTTCCCCTCCTCGACCACCCGCCGCAGCTGCTCGGCCCCGAGCACGCACGGCGGCGCGGCGAGCCTGGCCTCCTGCGCGGGCGCCTTGGGCGTCCAGGGCGCGGACCACGGGTCGGCCCCGCCCATCCGCTTCCCCTCCTCGACCACCCGCCGCAGATGCTCGGCCCCGAGCACGCACGGCGACGCGGCGAGCCTGGCCTCCTGCCCGGGCGCCTTGGGCGTCCAGGGCGCGGACCACGGGTCGGCCCCGCCCATCCGCTTCCCCTCCTCGACCACCCGCCGCAGCTGCTCGGCCCCGAGCACGCACGCATCCCAGTTGTCCCAGATCGATCGGTCCCCGCCGCCTGAATCCCAGACGAACCCGTCCCTCCCGGATCTCAACAGCAGCGGCGCCTCGTGAGAGGGGATTGGTGGGAGAGAGAGACGCGAGGAGGAGAGGGATTGGGAGAGAGATGCGAGGGATCAGGGAGGCAGCGGGATTGGAGGGGAATAGAGACAGGAGGTGATTGGGGGAGAAAGGGGACGCGGGGTTCGGTGTCTAGGGTTTCCACCGCGTGGGAGTGCTTTATATACCGGACGCACGGTAAGAAACGGACGGTGAGGATCGAGTGGCAATCCTATAAGACGGTCGGATGTCGCTGAGCTCTGGGAAGCCTCAGGTTTACCCCAAGGATGTATTCTTTAGATGTGAGAACTTCAGTTGACGTCGTCTTGAGGTCTCAAACTGACGATCTCTGAAATCTGTTAGAAGGGACAGATTTCAGGAAAGTCCAATTAGACTCCAACAAGGTTTTCTTTTGCGTTTTTCCAATTTCCAAGCGATTCCTACACATCAAAGTGTAAAACAAGAACATTGTGCACTTTTGAAACTATTAATAGGTTAGCCCAATTAAATCATAAAATTGATATAAAAACAAGTGGCAATGACGTAAAACATGCATGGAACAATCAAAAATTATCGATACGTTTGACACATATCAACGATGCAGGGCGACGTCGCGGGAGGAGCAGTGCAGGGCGACGTCGCGGGAGGAATTCTTCAATATTATCCTTTCCAACAACATCCCCACTTCCTACCTTAACATCTTTCATACCAAACTTAGGAGGAAACATGGCTACTAGATAAAAGATAAACAAAACTGTAATAAAGATTACACTAATTTTTTTGGGTTTTAAAATTTTGCAACAAGAAAAATAAACTAAACGAGAAATAAAGGAAGCAAGACAAAACAAAGTAAAGTGATTGAGAGTATGAGACTCCCCTTGCTGTAGCTCCAAAGTCCCCGGCAACGGCGTCAGAAAACTGCTTGATGATCGGTGATGGTAGCGTTGGGTTGTGCCCCAAGCGAAGGCGTGTATGTAGTAAGTATCAGTTTTCCCTCGTTTATGAACCGAGGTTTATCGAACCAGTAGGACTTTGAAATCAACAACAAAGTGAATGTTGAAGATCTCTGGTGCTTAATCTTCAATAGACGTGGGCCTGCACACACTCAACCAATTACTTTGCCCCCAACGGCGAAAAGGTTGTCAATCTTTCCGGTCTCGCAGAAAACAATGCGCTTAATGGTATAGTGAAATAGATGAAAATATGAAAGTGGACCAGAGGAGTAATGATGATGAAAAGTGATGAATAAAGGTTGCAATCAATGTAAAAAGATGGACCGGTAGCCATGGGTTCACTAGTAGAGTCTCTCAAGTAAATAAAACACTCATATGATGGGTAAACAAATTACAGCTAGGCAATTGACAAGATTATAACACAAACTTAATCTAGCTCTGACATAGAGAACATGATGATATTGATGTAGGCATCACGACAATGAACAAAGACCGTTGAGTCCAATTGCATCTTTGTCTAAAAAGTCCACCGTGGGATCGCTATCCAGCCTGTCACCCAACGGTATTAAGTTGCAAGCAACAGATATTTGCATTAAGGAAAGCGCATGAAGTAAGCAATACTAATATCAAAAGAGACATTAACACCGCTGTTTTATCCTTAGTAGCAACAGCACACCCTCGCCCTTAGACGTTTCTGTCACTCGTGCCCAGGAACAAAAGGGGGCATAAACCCACTATCTAGCATCAAAGAGCATGCAAAGTAACTACGCACATCGGAGAGCATGCAAGAACATAAATCAACATATAAGAATCATGCACAATCTGATCATAACTTTATAATCCATCAGATCCCAAGAAACACATCACATAGCATTACAATAATCGATCTTGGTCATGTTAGGCAGCTCACAAGATCATAATACATGAAGCACAAGGGAGAGAGACTACCATCTAGCTACTGCCATGTACCCGTAGTCCAAGGTGACACTACTCACAAATCACCCCGGAGGAAGGCATGGCGATGAAGAGCCCTCCAGGATCGATCTCCCCTCTGGCAGGGTGCCGGGATCAGCTTCAGAATCACCCCAGAACTAGGGTTTATGGTGGCAGCACCTCGGGGTGACTTCTCTGGAAAATAATGGCCGCCTCGACATTTTGGGATTAATCTGATTTTATAGGCGTTGGAGGGGGCCGAGGGGACTCACCAGGAGCAGGGGCGGGTCCCACCCGCTGCCCTAGGGCAGGTCGCGGCTGGGGGTCGTCCCTGCCCTCTGGACTGAAACTCCGTCTTGGCGAATAAAAAATCCTCGTAAATTTTTAGCGCATTCCGAGAATATTTCCTGTGGTAAGTTTCTGAAACGAAAAGACAGCAAAAACAGGAAACTGGCATTAGGCATCTTGTCAATAGGTTAGTCCGACAAAATGCATAAAAATGATGTAATAAGATAGTAGAAACATGTGACAACATCACAAAACTAGCATGGATCAATCAAAAATTATAGATACGTTTGACACGTATCAGCATCCCCAAGCTTAACTCCTACTCGTCCTCGAGTAGGTAAGTGATAACAAAATAATGTTTGATGAGACATGCAACCAACACAATCTTTATCAAGATAGTAATGGAAAGCATATGACGTGAATGAAGTGATTCAAAACAATTGTCTATAGTTGATAGCAAGGAAGCAATGAATAACCAAGTTGAATCATTAAAGCAAAACCTTTCATAAATAGTACGTTAAAGACATGAAAGCAATGTGACCCACATATTTGACTAATTCTCAAAGGTAACGGTTCCACGACAAAAGTGTTTGAGAATCAACACAAAGGAAGATGTAAGTACTAGCAAAAAAGCTTCAACTTCCAACGGCTTATCTTATAGATAAAGTCAATATAAAGATTCATGTTTAATTTGACGATGCAATATGATCAATGATACCCAGGGTCAATGTTGTATGTTTGCTTTGGTGGGGATAGAAGGAAAAGGAAAACTGACTCAACATTTAAAAGTAAAAGAAAGGCCCTTCGCATGACTAGAGCTTTTTGATTTTGAAAAACAGAGATAAAAACAATTTTGAGAGATGCATAATTCCGTCAATGATTCCATAGCTCAGAAGCTCATTAGTCCCCTATGTCAAGCAAAGCCTTTAGAGTTGTGAGGGCGCCTGGTTTTAGAGGAACGAGTACATTCCTCTTTCTCCTTTTTTCACCACTAACCAATGTTTGAGATGATTTCTCAGATTTTCATTGTGCGGAGGAGAATGGTGAGTTATATTTATATTTTGCTAAAGCCGCTCTCGGGTTGATTCAAGTGAGGACGTAAACCATCAACACCGGGTGAAATAGAGGGGGAAAAAGAAAAAGAAAAGAAAAACCTGCTCGGCATAAGCTATAACGAACCCCCTCCGTACTTCCTCATGAGCTTGAAAACAGAGGCACCAAAATGAGAATATTTTGAAGGTTTTACAGGTAGCACATGACAAATTTACTTGGAATGGCAGGAAATACCATGCATAGGTAGATATGGTGGACTCAGCTGGCAAGATAGTTTGGCTTTGGGATTTGGATGCACGAGTGAACATAACACTCAGTACAGAGTTTTTTTCGACTTAGCAAAAATGGTATTTGAAGCAAACATCCAACATTAACCGGTAACAGAGTAACATAAGACACCAGTCAATCATAACCATAAACACTCCACACTGTCTCCCTTGTTGACCAAATAGTTCTTTTGATGGAAAGATTAGATTTATGAATTAACAACTACGAAACACCACACAGTTTCAAGCTTTTAACTGTATTTCTTTACTAATCAATTTCCACTCAAATAACTAGCAAGTTTAAGCATTAATCTTAATATCTCAAAACAATTGAGAAGCATCAAGTATCCACACAATGATCTACAAGACTATGCAGGCTTTCATTTCATTCCAATATCACATGGATAGCAATTTGCCACTTTTACAATTCAAGCAATTTATAAATAACAACTCTCCAACAAGTATAACATCCCAAAACTTGGAATGTTTTAAAAATCAAAAAAAAATTAAATTT
The DNA here is from genome assembly GCA_012064385.1 of Puccinellia tenuiflora. Classification (NCBI taxonomy): domain Eukaryota; kingdom Viridiplantae; phylum Streptophyta; class Magnoliopsida; order Poales; family Poaceae; genus Puccinellia; species Puccinellia tenuiflora. Next base: position 480,217 of record QRDG01000308.1, on the reverse strand, counting down.
TTTGTTATTGGTTAAATTAAAGTTTCCAAAAATCAAGAAAACCAAATTTAGAAAGTTTTCAAAGGTATATTATTTTAAATATATCTTTTCTTCAATTTTCAAAATTTAAAGATTTGGAAATCAAATATTTATTTTCATACTTATAAGCCCATAATTAAGTGGTTATTTATATTTAAAGGATTTATCAAACTCTATGTAAATAAATGTTTTGTCTCAAATTATTTTACTGAGTTTATCATTTTGAATGATATTACTCATACTAATTTTCTAGATTTTATTTGGTTTAAAAAAGAAATTATAAAACCATATTTTATAAAATGACATAAAGGTGTCAAAAAAGCCTTTATGTATTATTTGAATTTTCCAAATTTTGAAATAAATTGGAAAAGGTCCCAAAGTATTTAAAATAGCTATTTTCATTTTCTACAAATTTTTACAAATTTATTTCACTTGATTGGGAGATATAATTCAAAATTTATAAATTAAAACAGAAAATTCGAAAAAAAAATGATGATGTCATCCGTGACATCATCGTCTTCTTCAACCCACGGACGTGAATCACGCACGAACACAGTCAACTATTCCCGTTTCTTCCCGATTTGATTCCCGGAGTTTTAATTCCCCAAATCACGCACCGTTTCTTCCTATAAGTAGCACTAGGTCTCCTCCTTCATTTTCCCCCAAAAGCCCCATCCAAATCGCCCCCAGGCTGCCCTAATTCTGGCCGCCATTGCCGCACGTATGCGGCCAAGTCGAGCTCGACTCCGGCAAGATCCGACCTCCCCTCTCCCTCCCGTTTGGACCTTTCTCCTCCCCATGCCGTCGCGCATCTCCTAGACACCGTCGCTTACCCCAGGGAACACCGAGATGACGAGCACGTCCACGACCCGAACGTCACCGCCGCCGCGGCCATGATTCCGACGAGGTGAGCCCGCACCAAACCCTACAGTGTAGTCCCTCGTGACCTACGTTTTCACGCGCACCTTGTGATGCCCTCCTTTCTCTCTCAGGTCCACCGAGACGACAAGGACAAGCGACTCGAAGCTCGCCAGCGCCGCCGCCACTCCGTCCTCGTATCCGCGCCGACCCAGGAGGAGAAGGCTGATGCCGAGACCACCATCCGTCTCGCCGTGTCGATAAGAACCTCTTCGTCCCCTCCCCAAGCCCAGGCGACCACCATAACGAGCAGCGCATCCACGGCCGAGCCGCCTCGCCGTCGGCCACTTTTCTCCGGCGAGTAATCACCGACGGTATGAACCCTAGCCTTTCAACCGTCGGATCTAGATCGGGCGATCCAGATTAAATCACTTAAGTGAAGGGGTTTGGGCGAATCAGATCCAGCCACGTCAGCAGCCCAGTCAGCGCCCAGTCAGATCCACGTGGCCAGGGATTTTCTGCTAATTTCCCAAATTTAATTTAAATGGCAGTTTTGTAGAAAACCCCCTAGATCTTAGAACCATCATATCTTTTTACTGGTATGGCCAATTTTTATAAACTTTACCTTTTTGAAATCCTCTAGATCTGTAGAATTTAATAGCACTGTTAGTTTTTAGTTTTGCCTTAGTTAAATTATTCAAATTTCAAATGTGTAATTTGAGTAATTTTGGCATAACTTTAGTTAAAAATAGATTTTTGAGTAAATCCAATTGGATTAGCTTTGTATAGATGTTCTATGTACAGTAAGACCTTTCCAAAATTTTATAAAATGTTCTGAATCACTGTTTTAATTAAACTTGTTTTTGTGCCTTTTGGAGTTTTAAAATGTTTGTGGTATTGTTTTATTTGTTTTCTTTTGGGAGAATGTTTTGAAAATTAAGTTCTCTGTCCAGTAGACCCAAAACCCATTTAGTTGAACCATTTCATCATGAAAATGTAGAAATTGGTTTAAATCTATTAGTGACTTGTTTTGCAAACTTTGACCTAGTTTGCAATTTGACCAAATTTCAAATTGCAAACCTTGGACTTTGACCTGCCTCATTACAATAATTCTTTTTGTATATTGAATTATGTGATGAACTTGGACCATCAACCTTGTTGTTTTATTGTTGTCCATGTTTGATGTTCTGTTTGTTGTTTGTTGTATTGTTATTTATTGTGATTTGTTTGTATTGTTTAGAGTGAACAGAGTGCTCCAAGTTGCGTTGAAAAGAGAGTGTGAGCAACGACAAGTTTTTCAAAGGCAAGTGATGCTCTCTGCATAAATTTCCTAAGTATTTTGATATGCATTGTAGTTTACTTTTTCTAAGTAGAATTGCATGTTAGGTGTTATTATATGCTATGCTAGACATGTGTAGTACTACTCCAAATATTCCTAAGTGTCTAGTACCTATATGATAACTTAGTAGAAGTATCGAAATGCTATGCTATATGTTTTCAAAAGTAAATTTCTACTAAGTTAAAGAAACACCTGGGTGGAACTGGTTTGCTCTATTGGTGGTGTCTAGTTGAGTGGCTGCTTAGGGCCATTTCTATGGTTATACCTGAGTACGTGCACTTGTGAATGGCCACCTAGGAACAAAGAGATTTGAAGTTACTCCATGTGAAGATTGCTTCCAGTGCAGCTACTTGGTACTATGGCTCTGCCTTGACTAAGTAAGTTCTAGGAACCTGATTCCGGCAGTTCGCAGCAGATGAATGTCTTGTATGGGTCTGCCCAGAGGAACAGGGGACTGTTTCCCAAAGGTCTTGTCTCAATCTTCTCCTTTCCTTTTCACTAAATGAGAGTCAAGGACATAATGGGTTGATTGAGTCAAGTGGTGAACGTACACAACCTCTCGAGAGTGTAAAACTATGATCATAGCCGTGCCCCCGGTTACGGACAATTCTGAGCAGCTGAACAAGGATGTCACTGGAGAATCTCAACATTCCAATTTCTCAAGTAAAATTTGAAGTCTGAACAAGAGTAGAAGAGACGATGGTTTTCATGCCATTCTTGTCTCATTTTTAGATGTTGAAGAAATGTTTTGAAGAGATAGGATAAAGTTGGCTTTACGCAAAATAGCGTTGAACTCCACCAGCCAAATATGCATATAGCTAATAGGAGTTTGCCTTTATGAGTCCACAAGTATCACTTGCCAGATCCATTCCAGTGGTTCTGACCAATTTTTGGCTGCAACAATTTTACTGTTGCAGGTTGTTCCGACGACGAGTAAGGAATGCTTTCGGTTTTCGAGTCTGTGACCAACATGTCTGCCTATGGCACATGAAGATGATGAGGCTCCATGCTATTTTATGTTTTCCGCTGCTGAACTTTGTAATATGCTAGCCTTTGGCTATGCAACTTGTAATGTTTATTTTTCTGGATCATAAGTTTAATAGAATTTTTGATGCAATGTATGATACTTCATCTTAAACTGTGGTGCTAGCTATTCGATCCAGGGACTAGCACAGAACACAGGGATCTTGGCCTATTTTTAAAAGGGCAGGATCGCTACAACAAGTATAAGTGAAGAATAAGAGAGTTTAACATCAACAACTAGCAGCTCTAAACAAGATAAAAGCTAAAAGCGAGAGCTTACTAGCAAACAAACAGTAGCTAAGAATACTCAACAAGATATAAGCGAAGCAAAGGAGTATTCAAATGAAAAAGCGGAGCGTGCCTCTGTCCCACACAAATAAAGCTAGGATCCAACAAGGATATGACAAGCAAACAAACAAAACAAAACTGAAAGGATCGTATGGGCACCTAGAGGGGGGGGGGGGGTGAATAGGTGCTACACCAATTTTTAATTCTTTTTCGATTTTAGGCTTAACACAAAAAGGTAAATTCTCTAGATATGCAACTACGGTGAATTTACCTATATGAGAAGCAAACTATAGCAACTAGGCAATTAACGATACAAGTAAAAGCTACTAAGGGAAAGAGGTAACCGAAAGGGGAAGCACGCGGAGACAAGGATGTATTCCTGAGTTCCTCCTTGTTAAGGGAGTATGTCTCGTTGGACGGGTGTGAGCTCGCCACAAGAGGCCTACTCAAGATGCCACAAAGGCCTCACCCTATTCTCCGATGAGCCGCACCCGAGGATTTGGTTCACCTTCCAAATCAGAATCCTTCAAGGCGGAATCCGGAGCCCTTACACGGTTCTTGGGGCACACACCCACAACTGAATTGGGGCTCCCAAATCAACGAATCTATCACAATTACAACAAGAATTGAGCACAAGAATCTAGGGTAACACAATGCTAACCCTAGAAGAGAAATCCCTCAAGTGAATGAGGGGGAAATAAAAACTGCTCGGTGAAGATGTAGATCGGGGCCTCCTCCTTCAATCCTCCAAGAATCAATGCCTTTGGTTGGAGGAGTTGAGAGATCTTGTATTTATGAGCTTTTGCTTTTAATGAAGAGAGAGAGTGCAAGAGCTGAGAGGCTCAAGGTAGGTGGAGGGGTATTTATACCCCTCCAGGATTTCTAGCCGTTGCAGGAAACGGGAGGCCAAAAATTCCGGGTTAAAGGGCCGGAAATTCCGGCCGGGGGCCGAAACTTCCGGTGGGCCGGTTATCTCCGGGGAGAACTTCCGCCCACAACCTCCGGGACCCCTCCAGATAGGGATCCCCGAAATGACTTAGTCGAAATCCCACGGAAAATTCCAGGGACCGGAACTTCCGGCCAGTAGGCCGGAATTTCCGCCCCACCGGAAATTTCCGGGGGAACTTCCGGATTAAAGTTCCAGGACCCCTCCAGAGAGGGATCCCAAAAAATGACTTAGCCATATTTCCACCCGAAATTTCCGCGGGCCGGAACTTCTGGCTAGGAGGCCAGAATTTCCGCCCGACCGGAAATTTCCGGGGGAAACTTCCGGAGGGAAGTTCCGGGACCCCTCCAGAGAGGGATCCCAAATATGACTTAGTCGTTTTTCCTCCCGAAATTTCCACGGGCCGGAACTTCCGGCCTGTAGGCTGGAATTTCCGCACCACCGGAAATTTCCGGGGGGAAGTTCCGGGACCCCTCTAGAGAGGGATCCCAAAAAGACTTAGTCGAATTTGCGCTAGGGCCGGAACTTCCGCCCGTAGGCCGGAATTTCCGCCCCCCAGAAATTCCGCCCAGAGGGCCGGAACTTCCGGTCCTGAAAATACCAGAAATCCATTTCTTCAAGATTCTCTTCTTCGTATTTGATCTTTACTTCGATCTTTTCACCATTTGGGTCTAACCACCTAAAAGCCTGTCAACACACTTAACCAAACATGATTAGCCCATAATATGTGTTGTCATTAAATCACCAAAACTAAGAGATGTTCTTTCAATCTCCCCCTTTTTGGTGATTGATGACAACACACACACAAAAAAAAATTTGGGGCTCCCCCTCGATAGGAGCTCCCCCTAGATAAGAGCTTATATAACACCAATAACATGAAGTAGGTCACAAAGGTTTGCATGTCTTACACCACACATCACATAGTTTAACTCATGAAAGGAAAGATACATAGGCACAAGCTTAGAAAAGGCAAATGAGACAAAGAGAAGCTTGTGCCCAGCCCATGCAAATACCCGAATGCCTAAGAACTACTTCTCCCCCTTTGGCATCAAGACACCAAAAAGGGAAAAGAGCGATGCTAAAAACGTCCCACAAAGATCACTCCGATGATGTGGCCTCGGACTCCTCCTCCTCACTGTCTTCATCCTTAGGCACGTCGATAGTCCAATCCACAAACTTGCTGTTCCAGTGCTTGTAGTGAACAAGGGGCTGAATCTGTTGCGCAGGTGGAGGTGGAGGCATCTGAAGATGAGCCATGATCTGCTGCTGATTCTGCAAGATAGTACGGCGCTCGACGTAGCCATGATAATTCTCCTTGTGGATGGCCACATTCATACACAGAACCTTCTCTATAGCACGCTTGATCCATGAACGCTTAGGGCGAGCCGCACCCTCAGAAGATGAGCCCTCAGGAGCACTAGGAGGGACACGAGTCGGGGGGGGAGCACGACGGGCTGAAGAGTCACTACGAGTGAGATGAGCAGACTTCCGGTTCAATTTGACCCTTCCATGAGTCTCACAGGTAAGCTCCACATCGAGGTCTGTAACATCATCAGAAAACGGATACTTGGCCTTGATGAGCATCATCACATAAGGTGCATAAGGAGGCACCTTTTGTTGATTATAGAGTCAAACATCTCGTTGAAGATATAGTCCATAACGTCCATAGGGTTCGCATTGGGGCGAAGAGTACCCTGAGTAGCTGTCTCATGAGCAAAGTGAAGAAGATTCACAAGCCCTCCACGAATAGCATCATTGTTACCAGCACTTGGAGCAATGGACTCCCGGAACATGCGCAAGAGAATGTCATAGAGAGGAAGGAGGCCGGAGGTGCTCCCAACCTTGCTCTCATCACTATAAAGATCCGCCAGCTGAGCCTTGTCATAAGAGGACCCAATGAGATGCATGCGAGTCCCCTCATTGAGTATGGAGCCATAAAACCGGTAACCAAGATTGTTAGCAAACTCCCTGAAGTTGGAGGTGAGCATATGGGTGTCGGACATCCAGGTCATCCCAATGTTCAAATCCGTGTCAAACACTAAAGTCGCATAAAACTGCTGGATCATGGTGACATTGTAGTTGCACTCAGTATCCATCAGACGCCTCAGTCCCAAGCAGTCCACAACCCGGATAGCAGTCCCAAAGTAATCTTCCTTCTTCATTAGGTGATCAAAGTCAATAGCCTTCATAGGGCAAACCCTCTTCTTTTCAGACATGGCCATATACACTTCCTTGAAGAGGATCTCCTGCTCATGGCACCAGAAGCAATTGTCAATCTCCAGATCACGAGGCTCTGCATAAAAGTCTGTCTTGCGCCATTCAATGAACTCGGACTTTCTCATATCACTGAGAACCACCTGCACAGCCTTCTTCTTCTTGCGCTGCCTGTCAATCTGAGAGCGGCGTGAGGCCAAGGTCTCCTGGTCTGACTCAGAATCAAACTCGATGTCTTGAGGGCGAGGAGTGCCACGAGGAGTGCGAGAGGCCGCACGCTTGGTGCGCATACGAGAGTGACTTGAACCTGCAAAGGAAGCATAGATAGATGGGCAAGCAGAGGTAAGCACTCGTGTCTGGCTAAAAAGAAATAGCGGTGAAGAGAAAGTAGCAAAATTTGTCAGGCTCATTGATGACTCCCAAGTTCAGGAGATCAATTGTAGTACCTTTCAATGAGAAAAGGTTGTTGAACCCACGAGGAGCTGAAGGTATTGGTTAGAAAGAATATAAATAAAACAATAAAAGATGCAAGTGTTTTGGGATTTTTGGTTGTATAAATGCAAAAGAATAAAAATGCTTAAAATAAATAGTAGCAAGTAGAAAGCTCTCAAAGAGAGAGAAAGCCCAATCCTCTATGTGGCTAGAGGACAAGCTCAAGTGATGTGTGTCTTATATGTGGAAAACGTTCCCGAGGGCGGCATGGATATCACTAGGCATACATATTTATTAAACAACACGTTGCATATCTTGTCAAGTTTTAATCTTCTTGGGGCGGAGCCATAACTAGGCATAGCTAAATAATTAAACTACAACCCCTTATGATGGATCATGTGGCCAATTTAATGACTTGCACAAGAATTATTAAGACATAAAGTCCCACCATAGCATTACACTCTAAGGTCCCCGACACTACTACCCACATAATATAACTGCATGACTCTGTCTTGGGCTTAGTTGTCCTCCCAAGTCTTCCTCAATTCATTACACTACGTTGTTCTCCTATGAGCCCTTTAAAGGTGAAGTGTTGTGCAGTCGACGTTCACACAACACCATCATAGAATCACATAAAAGATAAACTCTTGACAAAATACCAACACATGTTATATATAAATCATTGCCAATTCATCCTATGCCCTCAGGAACATATGGGAACTACTCACAACGTGCAAACATGATCATAATCAGTGGCATAAAGGGAACAACACAATCTGAAATAAATACTTCACCACCAAATAATGACAAGTACCCAATCAAAAACATGAATAGGAGCACTAGCCAATGATCTAGGGTATAGCAACTCTCAAACTATTAGGGGAACGGAGTGGATCCCGGAGATGGTGATGGAGATGGTGCTGGTGATGGTGATGATGGTGATGTAGAGGCCTCCTCCCACGCCAAGGAGGAGAGGTGATGATGATGGCGGCGATTTCCCCCCTCTCCGGAGCTCCGGAGCAGCAGGATCTGACCCCCTTCGGAGAGAGTCAGGAGCTCCGCCGCTGCCACGGCCTCAGATAATTCGGGGAAAATCAGGGCGTCCCTTTTCGGCCAAGACGAAGGTGTTGGTAAAAAGCCCTAGGCGAGGAGGTGCTCAAGGGCCTACTTGGTGGGTCCCACGTGGCCAGGTACATGGGCCGCGTGGGCCCACCCCATTTGGCCCTCGTGGCCCTCCTGTCTTCGGTCTTCTTTCCTCCACCCTTCTCCGGATGAAAAACTGGCGTGGTATTTTTCCTTTAATTATTTGAGTCCGCGAAACTCCTGAAACGATAAAAACAAGAAAAGGGGGGTATTCTGCCTCCCAGATGTTAAATGCCAAAAATAGGGACTTTGTATGGAAGTCCCATAAATCATCTAAAACATGCAAAACATCGATATAACAATGAAAATAACATACCAATATGATAATATAAGATATAAAAATGATGATATAAAATGCACGTATCACTCATACCGGAAATTCCGGCCCAAGGGCGGAATTTCCGACCCCCCGGAAATTCCGGCCAAGGGGCGGAAGTTCCGGACGGGCGGAATTTCCGGCCGCTGCACACCGGAAGTTCCGGCCTTGTGTAGCGAACGGAAATTCCGTTGAATCCTAACCAAATTGTAAGCTACTTTCAAAACACTACTACATACAGAGAGAACTTAGCCTAGATGCACACTCCTACCAATAGAAACTAGCAAACACCATCTAAATCACCTAGGTTAAACGAATTTTGAGTTCGTCCTAGATTCAAAAATAGAGGTATTTACCGGCGTCCATGGCGAAAAGTGAGCGGTGGGGAAGGATCCCCTCGTCGAGGAGATGCAGATCCGGCAAAAACACGGAAGATTCCGGGGCGGAGGCGGCCCAGGGGGAGGTCGGCCGGCGGCGGGTGCTCTCGGGCGGAGAGAGAAGATGAGGGCGCGGGGGTGGAAGAACTGCTCGTGAAGAGCGAGTTCACCCCTCGGCCCAGCCAAAAAAGGTGCCCGGTCACTTAGACCGGAAATTCTGGCCCGGGGGCGGAATTTCCGGCCCACCGGAAGTTCCGACCCCCTAGGGGCGGAAATTCCGGCCCTCCGGAAGTTCCGGCCCCTAGGGGCGGAAATTCCGGCCTGCCGCCAGAGAGACTTCCAGGATAAAATGCCACACACAAAAACTGGACACGAGTGATAGAAAGCAATGGTTCAAGGATAAGTGGGGGCTTAGGACAAGATATCAAACTGTCTTAATATGGTACGACACTCATGTTTGCAAGATGCAAAGGTGAAAGGCCAAGCATGAGTGATTTTCCATAGCACGCACATAGTGACACATATAGGTCTAGAAAATCCAAATGAATACCAAATAAGACCCAACTCCTCACATGAGGAGGTCGGTGGCCGAAGCCACCATATATGAGTATGGGAGAGAGAGCGACACCGTGAAGATATATCTTGGGTTCTCACTAAATACTCATCATTTAAGCTCACAATTCATGAATTGAATATAGAGTAGAACAATGAATGCGTTAATATAGGCATAATGGGGGGAGGGAGAACCCAATTTATTAGGACAACACTCCCCTAAATTCATGCCCACACCTAAACCAAATATTGAGTCAACCTATAGATGTGTGTGCAAGATGGTCAAGCCAAACTCCTCGAATCCACGATATTTAGCTCATTCCTCAAATAAGTGAATCTTGCTTCATCAAGTGGCTTCGTGAAAATATCGGCAAGTTGGTCTTTGGTTGGCACATAAGCTAGCTCAATGTCTCCACGGGCAACATGATCTCGAATGAAATGATGACGAATCTCAATGTGCTTGGTTCTTGAGTGTTGCACCGGGTTGTAGGCGATCTTGATAGCACTTTCATTGTCACACAAAAGAGGCACTTTGTCACAAATGACACCGTATTCCTTTATAGTTTGCCTCATCCATAACAATTGAGTGCATGCACTAGCAGCGGCCACATACTCAGCTTCGCGGTGGAGAGTGAAATACAATTTTGCTTCTTAGAAGACCAACTCACCAAGGACCTACCAAGAAATTGGCAAGCCCTGGAAGTTGATTTCCTATCATCTTGATCACCGGCCCAATCCGAATCCGTGAACCCACGAAGAGTGAAGGATGAATCCCTTGGGTACCACAAACCAAACCTTGGGGTATGAACCAAATATCGTAGGATTCTTTTGACCGCCAACATGTGGCTTTCCTTAGGAGCCGCTTGATACCTTGCACACACACCTACACTCGACACAATATCGGGTCTAGATGCACAAGGGTAAAGCAACGAACCTATCATGGAGCGGTAGAGCTTTTGATCCACATCTATACCCTTTGGGTTAAGTTGTAGATGACATTTGGTATCCATAGGTGTCTTCTTCTCCTTAGCATCGGCCATATTAAACCTCTTGAGCATGTCTTGTATATACTTTGCTTGGCTAATGAAAGTCCCTCCTCTCAATTGCTTGATCTCAAATCCAAGGAAGAACTTCAAACCCGCCCATCATAGACATCTCAAACCTATCAGTCATAAGCTCTGAAAATTCATCATTAAAAAGCTTTGTTAGACGATCCAAATATAATATCATCAACATATAGTTGGCATACTAAAAGCTCCCCTTTAACCCTCTTAGTAAAAAGAGTGGGATCAATTTGCCCAACTTCAAATCCACGGTCTAACAATAACTCTCTAAGGTGCTCATACCACACACGTGGTGCTTACTTAAGTACATAGAGCGCCTTATGAAGCTTGTAGACATGGTTAGGGAAGTTGGGGTCCTCGAACCCCGGGGGTTGCTTAACGAACACCAACTCCTTTAAAGGACCATTGAGAAAGGCACTTTTAACATCCATTTGTTGCAATTTAAAGTTATAATGGGATGCATAAGCAAGAAGGATACGGATGTACTCAAGGCGAGCCACGGGAGCGTAGGTCTCTCCAAAATCAATGCCTTCAACTTGAGAGTACCCTTGAGCCACCAATCTAGCCTTGTTCCTCACAACCATGCCATGTTCATCTTGCTTATTCTTGAAAATCCACTTTGTGCCAATAACGTTGCGGCACTCCTTTGGCTTCTCAACTAGCTTCCAAACTTTATTGCGCTCGAAATTGTTGAGCTCTTCATGCATGACTTGCAACCAATCCGTATCTTCAAGAGCGTCGGCCACTTTCTTTGGTTAAAACATGGCAATATGAGCTTGATGATCACTAAAGTTCGCCAATTGCCTCCGGGTGGGACACTTTGCCTCTCACATCACCAATCACCTTCTCAAGGAAATGTTCACGACATGCCATGGTTCTTTCAACTCTAGCTCAACGACGGGCTTCGATATCCTCATTGCATCTTGGAGGTATCACTTGATCATCTTGATCATTTAATTCCCCGTCTTGACCAGAAGGTTGACCTTGATCATCACTAGGTGCGGCTTCAACATTTGAAGAAGAAGATGATTGAGTAAGGTCTTGATCATGGATATCATCACGGATAGGAGAGTTGGGCTCTTGCATAGCAACTTGATCAAAGGGTTGAGGGTCTTCAACTTGTTCTTCGGTTGGTGCAATAGACTCTTCATTGGCAAGTTTTTCTCGAGTAGATGAAGGCTCCACTTGAGTAGAGCATTGTCCTTCTCGATCCGCCACAAGGGGTTCCTCAACGGGGCGGAAAAATCGCACACCCATTCTTCTTATGGCTTCTTGAGGAATTACATCATCTACATCGGAAACATGAAATTGCGCCACTTGGGAGCCGTCATTTTCCTCGAACACCACACTACAAGATTCTATGATACGCCGTGAGGCTTTATCATAGATTCTATAAGTGTGGGATTCGGCACCGTAACCAACAAATATGCCCTCTAGAGATTTATATTCGAATTTAGTTAAGCGACAACCTTTAATCAAATAGAAACACTTACAACCGAAGACACGAAAGTAGGAGATGTTAGGCTTGTTGCCGGTGAGGATCTCATATGGGGTCTTGTTCAACCCTTTGCGGAAGTAGATCCGGTTGGACGAGTGACATGCCGTGGATGTAGCCTCCGCCCAAAAACTTAGCGGAGTCTTAAACTCCGCTAACATGGACCTTGCTATATCCATAAGAGTCCGGTTCTTCCTCTCGGCTACACCATTTTGTTGAGGGGTATAGGTTGCGGAATATTGATGGTGAATACCCTCTTCACTAAGAAAGTCATTGAGGGTGTAGTTCTTGAACTCGGAGCCATTATCATTTCTAATTGCCAATATGGGGACATTGTGTTGACGTTGCATTTCAATGGAGAAGTCGATGAAGGTTTGTTGGGTCTCACTCTTCGACTTGAAGAAATAAACCCAAGTGAATCTTGAATAATCATCAACAATCACCAAGCAATACTTCTTCCCACCAAGACTTGCTTCGGGAACGGCTCCAAAAAGATCCACATGGAGGAGCTCCAAGATCCTCTTGGAAGAAATAATAGTCTTGGAAGGATGGGGAGAATCATGCATCTTTCCTTCAACACAAGCCCTACAAACACGATCTTTGGCAAAAGAGACATCTTCTTTTAGTCCGAGAATGTGGCCACCCTTGTGAAGACTTTGCAAAGTTCTCATATTGACATGGGCTAGGCGGCGATGCCACAACCAACCCTTGTCGGCCTTTCCGAATAAGCACATCGAATTTGAAGTGGTTTCCCCCGAAAAGTCAACCATAAACAAATCATCCTCGACGTACCCAATGAAAGCGACCTTTAGAGTCTTTCTCCACAAGAGTACCACAACATCAATATCAAAGAAGACGGCGAAACCCATCTTATTAAGTGCACGACAGAAAGTAAATTAAAGCCAAGGTCTTTGACAAGCATGACATTCGCTAGGGTGAATCCTTAGCGACTACCACCTTGCCAAAGCCCAATACCTCGAATTTTGATTGATCTCCATAAGTGACGGTTGCTTCATTTAGATTTGGTCTCAACTCCGTCATCAATTCTTTGCTTCCGGTCATATGTTTTGTGCATCCACTATCAAGCACCCATTTTGACCCACCGGAAGCATAGTCCTACAAGAAATCATTGCTTGGATTTAGGTCCCCATTTTTCAATGGGTCCTCTTTTGTTAGCAACAAGGGTCTTAGGAACCCAAATAGAACGACCAATGGGTATATTCTAGGACCAACAAACTTAGCATAGACATCCCTATAATAATCAACAAATATAATGTAGTGAGGGTTAGTCTTTCCCGCAAATTCATCGACTAATGGTTTTGCCCCTTGTGGCACCACCACTAGTAATGTTGACCTTCTTCTTTGCTTGAGGGTCTTCTTGCTTGAGGAGCACTAGAAGCGTTGGCCTTCTTAACTTGAGGAGCTCTAGCATCCTTCATGAAGCTCTCTTTCTCCTTTTCTTCCTCAACGAAACCCAAGACCAACTCTCCCTTTTTGTGGAGTTACAAACGGTTTCTTACCTAGGGAGATGGCCTTAGCAAGATTGATCTTCAACCTAGCATTTTCCTAAATGATATGCGCATGATCACAAGTAATGGGAGTGGAGGAAACTAGGCTCATCATTTTTAGGCGGTTGAGCTTGAAGTTGTTCATACGACTTGGTGAGGGTAGAGTGTTCACTCTCCAATGCTTTGTAGGCCTCTGGAGAGCTTCTCTAGATCCTCGGTTAGTCTAGAATGACCAACACCAAGCTCGACCTTTTCCTTCTTACATGCTTTGTATTTAGCAATTGCATGGTCACGTTCTTTAATGAGTTTAGCAACAATTACATCATTTGATTCTTCTATAGATTCTAGTTGTTGCTCTAGAGAAACTCTAAGGTCATGCTCTTCTTCAAGATTGTCTTTCAAGTATGTAATTTCCATAGCATCCTCTCTTTCAATCTTACCCTTTATCTCAAGCATTTCTTGAGCTTCACCATATTGACTCATAAGAGTCTCAACATGCTTCTTTGTTTCACCTTGCATGTTAGTGATAAAATGATCGAAAGCAACTATTTCCTCTTTGATTTTAAGACTAGTAGCATCATCCATATTACTAATTAGCCTTAGGGGATGAGGGAGATGTTACCTCGGTAGTCTTAGCCATGAAGCATCTTGCGGGGAGTTGAGACATTCTCATTGGGGGATTCAAATAGGGAAGGAGATGATGAAGAAGCAATAGCAATGCGGCAACTTCATTTGTGGGCTCTTCTTCTTCTCCCGGATGAATACTCTTCTTGAGCAAGCAACACATATTCTCGGAGGCTTCTTGTTGATGGCATTCTTCTTGAAGAAAGGTTTCTTATGGGTGTCCTTTGACTTGTCCTTCCTAACAAGCTTTCCTCCATGAAGTTCATCGGTTCTCAAACGGACACTCGGCTACAAAGTGATATTTATCTTGGCAATTGTAGCAAGAACGAACTCTTTGGCCACCCTCCTTCCTTCCACTTGCCTTGTTGACAAAATCCCTTGCCTTGGACGGACTCTTCCAAAGACCTTAGATGTGAGAGCCGCATAGTCCTTGAGAGTATCTTGAAGCTCTTTGGGATCCCAATGTGACACATCTCTTGAGCCTCATCATCATCATCTTGCTCCACAACCTTGGCTTCAAAGCAAGTGAAGATCCTCTATGCATTCCAATGGCTCGGCTCGAGCATCTTCGGCGTTCTTGGCGGCCACCTTGTATGCCGCCATCTCTGCATGACTTCGTTAGATGACATGAGGTGGTAGTTGTGTCTTCCTTGGAGACTCTTCAAGTCGGTGGATTCAAACGGCCAAAGGCGCTCACATACTTCCTCTTGATCCAAGCATCATCCACATAGGTTGCACCAAGGGCTCGAAATTGAGTAGCAAGGGTCTTGAGTCTTCGATACATTTCTTCATGATCTTCACCCTCTACCATGAAAAAGCCCTCGGCTTGGTTGCTCAAGGCTTCAAATCTATTCCTTTGCATGCTCTCATTACCGATAAACTCTTGAGTGAGAATATCCCAAGCTTCTTTGGCGGTGGTGGCCATCTCAATGAGAGACATGTGCTTTTCTCCCACGGCGGTATGAATCATGTTGAGAGCCAAGTCATTGAGTTGACCATCCACAACCTCCCTTCTTGTCATGTTGTTTGGATCAACGGCCTTGAACCCAACTTGAATGATTCTCCATAGCTCGCTCGAAGCGCTCTTGATATGAGATCTCATCAAAAATTGCCAATTAGTAAAACAAGATGGATTAAACTTAGGTGGATCACCCCTATTGTTTATATGATAATGCGGGATAGGCGGGTCGATCGAGTACGTGAATGGAACCCCATGGTACTCCGGCTTCCCACCATCAATTTTAGGAGGGGATTCATTAGTGAGTTGTTCGCCCTCCCCACTATGCGCGGCGGAAGCATTAGCCTCTAGGGATGGTGCGGCGGGTGGCTTATTGCTATTCAAGAGTTGCCTCATCATAGCACGCAACTCCTCCATTTGAGTGTCCATAGTTGATTTCAAGCTTGTTTCCAAATTCTTGAGATCATCCATGGACACCGGAGGGGTGCTACCACCCGTAACATCATCACCGTCACCCATACTCTCTTAGGCGGTGAAGCCTAACTTTAAGAGCCAAGGCTCTGATACCATTGAAAGGATCGTATGGGCACCTAGAGGGGGGGTGAATAGGTGCTACACCAATTTTTAATTCTTTTTGATTTTAGGCTTAACATAAAAAGGTAAATTCTCTAGATATGCAACTACGGTGAATTTACCTATATGAGAAGCAAACTAAAGCAACTAGGCAATTAACGATACAAGTAAAAGCTACTAAGGGAAAGAGGTAACCGAAAGGGGAAGCACGCGGAGACAAGGATGTATTCCCGAGTTCCTCCTTGTTAAGGGAGTACGTCTCGTTGGAGGGTGTGAGCTCGCCACAAGAGGCCTACTCAAGATGCCACAAAGGACTCACCTATCTCCGATGAGCCGCACCCGAGGGTTTGGTTCACCTTCCACTATCGGAATCCTTCAAGGCGGAATCCGGAGCCCTTACACAGTTCTTGGGGCACACACCCACAACTGAATGGGGTCTCCCAAATCAACGAATCTGTCACAATTACAACAAGAATTGAGCACAAGAATCTAGGGTAACACAATGCTAACCCTAGCAAGAGAAATCCCTCAAGTGAATGAGGGGAAATGAAAACTGCTCGGTGAAGATGTAGATCGGGGCCTCCTCCTTCAATCCTCCAAGAATCAAGCTTTGGTTGGAGGAGTTGAGAGATCTTTATTTATGAGCTTTTGCTTTAATGAAGAGAGAGAGTGCAAGAGCTAAGGAGGCAAGGTAGGTGGGGGTATTTATACCCCTCCAGGATTTCTAGCCGTTGCAGGAACGGGAGGCCGGAAATTCCGGTTGGGCCGGAAATCCGGGGGAACTTCCGGCCATCACACCGGAACTTCCGGTGGGCCGGAAATCTCGGGGAGAATTTCCGCCCACAACCTCCGGGACCCCTCCAGAGAGGGTTCCCCGAAATGACTTAGTCGAAATCCCACGGAAAATTCCAGGGCCGGAACTTCCGGCCAGAAGGCCGGAATTTCCGCCCCACCGGAAAGTTCCGGGACCCCTCCAGAGAGGGATCCCAAAAATGACTTAGCCATATTTCCACCCGAAATTTCCACGGGCCGGAACTTCCGGCCAGGAGGCCGGAATTTCCGCCCCACCGGAAATTTCCGGGGGGAACTTCCGGAGGGAAGTTCCGGGACCCCTCCAGAGAGGGATCCCAAATATGACTTAGTCGTTTTTTCCACCCGAAATTTCCACGGGCCGGAACTTCCGGCCTGTAGGCCGGAATTTCCGCCCACCGGAAATTTCCGGGGGGGGGAGAAGTTCCGGGACCCCTCCAGAGAGGATCCCAAAAGACTTAGTCAATTTCGCGCTGGGGCCGGAACTTCCGCCCGTAGGCCGGAATTTCCGCCCCCCGGAAATTCCGCCCAGAGGGCCGGAACTTCCGGTCCTGAAACAACAGAAAATTTCTCTTCTTCTTCGTTTGATCTTTACTTCGATCTTTTCACCATTGGGTCTAACCACCTAAAACCTGTCAACACACTTAACCAAACATGATTAGCCCATAATATGTGTTGTCATTAAATCACCAAAACTAAGAGATGTTCTTTCAAAAACTGAAAGCAAAACAGACGCTCTAAGCATAGCACATAATATGTAAAGTGATAAAAATGTAGTTCAACGAAGACGACCTTATGATAGTCGATGAAGAGGAGGGGATGCCATCCCCAAGCTTAGACGCTTGATGGTTATTGATATTCAGAGGGGGTGCCATGGGGGCATTCCCAAGCTTGAGCTCTGATCCATCTTCAATTTCTTCATTATCCTCTCTTTTGGAACTTAAAAACTCCCTTCACACAAAACTTTTCATAAACTGATTAGAGGGTTAGTGCTCATAAATTAAAATGCACATGTGTTCAACTGAAGAAAAATTGCAAACAACTTTATTGGGCATTAGCTACAGTTTATTAAGCCTCAATATGACACTCCACCTCTAGAGTATCACATTTGACGATAGTAAAAAGACGAATACAAAATAAAACCAGAATCTGTCAAAAACTGAACAGTCTGTAAAGATCGATTTTTTCAAGGCACTTCTGTAGCCCAAATCAGAAAACTAAAACTAAAAAAGATAGATAAAAGTATCAGGATTGCTGTATAAAATATCAGAAAAATATAAATTCAGGGATTGTTCGAGATTTTCTGCAACAGGCGCATAGAATCTGTTTCTGGACAGCAAAACAATACCTCGCACTTTCAATGCATTAGAGGATAAACTTGGCACAAAAAACCAAAACAAAAAGATACAATGAAGTTTCTACAGAGGCAAAAACTCCATGACTCAAAAAAAGCAAAAACAAACTGAAAGTAAAAGATGGGTTGTCTCCCAACAAGCGCTTTTCTTTAATGCCTTTTAGCTAGGCGCAATGCCAAATATCAAGTTTTTTCAAAATCAAGGGCATTATCATCCTTCAAATAAAAACTAGAAAATTTATGATAGATGCATTGGATATTACCAATATAGGGTTGAGAATCACCCTTCTCCTTTCTCTTTGGTTGACTACTCTCATCAAATAGATTTTGAGGAGCAATCCAACCAAAATTGTCTTCCAATGCATCGGCTCTCCCTAGGAGTTTAAATGGTATAGCATTATCAACTTTCTCCTCTACCTCAGTTTTGCGAGTGTACTTCCTTAGATTTTCATCCCTAACATCCAAAGAATAGTGAATATTAAGATATGAACCAAGAGCACCATAACGAGCAAATATTTTCCTAGCTTACTTAACTATATCATCAAATTCATGGAGAACAGTTTCTAATACAAAATCTTTTTCCTTTCCTCTCTCCATGCTATCAAGCTTAGTAAGTCCATTTTAGAGTATCGTGTGTTGTGGTCATATATGTTCAGACCCCTGCTCATGACGAACTGGTTTAGATTTTTGAGGAAATCCAAAGAATGAAACTTGAGGTCGTGTGTTGACTAGCGCCGTCTGGGGTTTCCTTGTTGGTTTTTTTCCTAATTAATTGTTATGGTATGTTGTTGCGTCCTTAAGTACGAAGTAAGATTATGGACTCCTCACATTTCTTTTGGTCGTGGTGGATAGATATAGCCTGTTATGTGAAGGCATCTCACACGTGATAAGGGGTCGGTTGTAGGTCTCATCCCATGGGAAGGTGAAATTATAGTCGATGTGGATGGGACATGTCTTCATTGACATTCCCACGATGTTGGCAAAAGCGGTGAATGTCAAGGCAGTTACGATTGGAAGACCCATAAGGTCTGGATGGCTCAAGTTGAGCTCGAGACTGCTAAATAATGGCGAAAATGGGTTCTGGGGTACGATAAAGGCATTGCTTTACATCCTTCTCTTCCGGTCTTTGCTTGGTGCTGGTAGCTAGTTTGATTTTAGTCCTTAAGACATACTACTTCACCAGTTAGTAATTCTTTGGCTGCGGGATTATGGTCGTGAGTTGAATCGGTAACTTGGCACACGGTAGATATAAAAGATTCCACTCAGACAGTTTTTTTCCTTCCGAAATGGGGAGTAGGTGGAACCAAAATGATAACATAAGCTTACCTCATCCTCGTGCTGGTATTGGTTGTACTGAGATATGGTAAATATGGATAATTAATCTAATGTACGAAAGCTGCAAATCTTTCCAATGTACGAAAGTC